>WMED01027972.1:0-10528 GCA_019650415.1 Pipa parva | reverse complement strand
GGAAAAGTTATGGGTCGTCTTATACGCCCAGTCGTCTTATATGCCGGCAAATACGGTATACACACACACAAATATATACAGTTTGATACACTGCTGGACTGCAGTTGCATCTGGCAATTTTTATATTGCTTGAAGTTACATCTATTTGTTACATAATATAATCTTAATCATAGACATGAGGATCAACATGTAAATTCCTATTAGGGGAATTCATCAACAGGGGTATGGGAACCCATATCAAACCAATCAGAGGTTGGCTTTCATAAATTTAACTCTCTATCACTGAATGCTAACTCCCTATTGGCTGCTATGGGTTACTAGACCTCTGTTAACAATTACCCTCTTGATGAATCTCCATATATGTGTCCAAACCAAAACAATCTGTAACATATGTTACGCTATGTTTTTTACACTGGATTAAAAGCTAAAGCTATTTCCTTGGCTTTGAAACACTATCTGAAGATTCTTATTTCAGTCTAATTCAAAATATTTTGCCAGCAGAAATACATGGATGGTGGCACTGGCTTAGTTCTAATAGAAATGATGGAATTTTCAATTGAAAGAATTTAAGAAAGATTGTGAAAACATACAGGGAATTTCATCAACAAGGACAATCATTTACAGAGGTCTAGTAGCCTATAGCAACCAATCAGCAATCAGCATTCTCTGGTATGAGGAGGCAAGAAGACAACTTCTGATTGGTTATTATAGTTTACTAGGCCTCTGTAAAGTTTGTCCCTGTTGATGACTTCCACTTACATAGTTTAATGAGTGAACTGAAACTTCCTCATAAATTCTAGTCTCACCTTCATCATGTGTCACACTTCGTAATAACCGTGGTCGCCTGGGCTGAACAGACTGAGCAGACTGAGGATCCTCTTTATGGTTCTATGGAAAATAACACAAGGATGATGGATGCAGACAGTACAAAGATGGCAAAGTGAACCCATAAGGAAGGGCCTAATATACTTTAACAATAACTACATGTAACATTTCCCAAAAAAGTCAATATCAAAGAGAAGCGGAAATGTCTATAAACAGCAACAGCTATAAATCTAGATAATATTTAGTCTAAACATGATACACTGTACAAACCTATTAGCTGTATAGAGTGTGTACAGTGAGCGATCTGAACTGCAACATGTATCAGAGCATTTAGTGAAATAACTACATGATAATATATATAGGATTTCCTTGTCATTCTGCACAGCATGAAAGGAATCTTTGTATTGCAGTGTCCCTGGAAGCAATATCTTGCACTGAATGTCATACCTTGATTTGTGCCAGGCAAGTCCCTATTTTGAGTTGTTACTCACGTATTGGAAAAGCTCAGTGGTCAGACCCAGGTAGTGGTGCAGAGCGAGAAAGGTGACTCGCTGCAGGCGGAGTGCAATGATCTATATACATAGGATAAAGTCAAAGGAGAAAAAGTTTGCAACCACCCACAGTGTACATATACACATGATTCTTAGTTGCCCATTTAGCCCATGTATTGCTATTTTAAGGAGCAGGTCAGTTAAATACAATTTGTACACCTCTGATAGACTGTAAAAGAAGTGGTCACAAGAGTTTCCTGTGCGGTTGTGTGAATTATCGCAGTTGCAGATTTGCTAGGGGAATCCTCTGTTTGAGAATTCGACAGTCGAATTTGGACTTTAGAGAATAACCCTCTAACTGTTCGACTACTCTGGATCACATCTTGACATTTGAAACAGCACTAAAAAATTTTTATCCTTGTGAGTGCCTGTTATAGTGCTATAATGGCTAATAATTCAAATGACTATATATTCAGGTCTGTGCCTCTGCCTTTTGTTTCATTTTTAAAGAAAATAATCTTTGCAAATTTTTAAATACTGCCTGTCATTAAGTGATGATGTGTGAAGCAGATAACGGAAGTGTCCAGTCTTTACTTACCTGTACAGTGCGCACCAGACTCTGAGGGTAACTCTTAAAGATGGAACAGAATGCTTCTACAGGAAGACGTAACAATGTGCTCTTCTCCATGGCTTTAGCAGTCACTGTGCGGTACGGCCTCTGGTGACCCTGTACGGATAAAAATATGTTTAGCTCAATGAAATAATAAATAAAATAAAGAAATAAAAATAACAGCAAACATTTGCCACACAAAATAGAGTAAGAGGGCATAAAGTCATTTGAAAAAGTGTGTACACCCCATGTAAAGGTTTATTATTTTAAGATATATGGACAACTGCAGTCAAACAGTAAATAAAGATAAAGCTAATGCAACTGACCAAAATACAATAATCGAATTATCAAAAATGTTTCATACTATATAATCACAGCTGTGACTGTGATGCCTGGTATTACCCCTTTGGAATTTTATTTATAAGTAAGTCTTGACTGGGAGAATTATTGTTACTACTATTCCTTGTTTTCTGTGATGTTTAAATGTTTTCTTGCATTCACATCCCCCACAGCATTTCTTGGTTATTTAAGAGCCCTCAGTTTCTTTTTGTTTCAGCCAATCCCTGGTGGATTCATTGGTATGTTTAGGGTTAATGCCATGTTGAAAGGTTCATTTTTCACTGAGCTGCAATCTTCTGAGGGTCCCACATTATCCCATAAGCACCTGCTGGTAAATTGTAAAAATTCACAGCGAGAAGTTCCAACTATAAAATCTCCACAAATGTGCTTCGTGGTTAGAATCAGGATCTTCTAGTAAAATGCTGTCTTTGGTTTACCCAAACATGTCTTGGGTATTGGGCACAAATAATTCTTTGTCTCTGTCCACAAAACATTGTTCCAGAGGCCTCAGTGTTTGTTCAGTGTCTAAATACAACGTCTTGTGTTGATGTTCTTTCTGCACAGCCTACTGGCATATCTACCATGAAGTGTGAAAACGTAGCGAATTTTTACACTGTGTGAACGCAACTGTTCAATTCCTATTGAAACTAATGTAGTCCCGTGTGCTCAAAGAAATAGCTCAGGTAGCGTTCTAGCGTAATGCGCTCTCAATGGAATGCTAATGTGAACACTTTTCTTCCATTAGCATCATTCTCTACGGATTTTCAAAATATAAAATGCTTGAAAAAAACAAGACATAAGAACTAAAAATGCGGCACTCTTACTAATGCCACTTTTTTAAGGTCAAATGCTTTTCTTCCATTAGCATTGTTCTCTATGGATTTTATCTGATGTTTTTCTCAGCGTATTTTCGCCAGAGAATTTTTTTTAAATACGCTGTCTGCAATACGCTAGTGTAAACCTAGCCTAAAGTAAAAAGTGTCTGTTCAGATTTAAACAAACCTAACTGGTAATATGTTTGTAGCACCACTGAATCTGACACCTGAATATGAAGGGTGCAATGTTCTGCTATTGGATTGGTAAGATGAGACCATCTTGTGTGTTTTTCTTCCACCAATCCAATTCCAGAAGATTGCTCAGTTCAATTAGAAGAATTTACTTATATCTAATGTTCATATTAAGGTAGTAAATTATATTCACTCACTGTGAGAACATCCAGGATACTGAGAAGACTGTGCACATTATCACCCGGACAAATGGATTTCATATACCATGATGTGCCGTCCTAAAAGAGATATAGGATTGATGCAACTTTATTTCTTTGTGCTATTAACTCCAGGAAAGATGCAGCAATCCCAATTAGCAGTGTTCGTGTATATTCAAAATGTTTGTGACAGGGCACACAACATAGACTTGCTTCACCATTTTCAAAGAAAATTTATAGTGTATGGCCATTTACTGGCACTGCACATTCAAATAAATGCTGCAGGGTAGACGAATGGGATCGCAGCACACTTTTTAGAAAGCACAATAGCACATCAAAATACTAGTATGACCCCAGCATTAAATATGAACTAACAGAAATTTCATACTAGCAGCTTTGAAGATCTCAACAATCCTCACTCATCTCTCCATGCAACCTCCTCCCTTTACACCTGCTTCTACACCTCCACTTGTGCAGATGGGAGCAGCATAAGGAAAGACTACACTGATCCTGCCTGCAACATTATTATTGATTCATACTAATAGAGGTAAGTATGGCGGTATCTGTTGGGTAAAGCACAGCATACAGGGATGCATGTCTCTACTGTAGTTCAGTATGGGAGTATTGCACAGCATATGAGGGAATGTAGAAGTGTCTTTTGGGTAAACAGCACAGCATTTGAGGGTATTTGTGAAAATTAAACTCTGGAGGAAACTGCATGTTATTATTTTGTGCTAGCAAGCCAGTTAAGCAATGTGCTATCCCAACTGCCATGCTGGAATCAAGCTTGGCTACTAAGTAGCAGGTATGCTGAGTTTAAATGCTACTTTTACACAGTACTAGGAGAAATGCAGAGAGCTGGCAACTGCACCTTTGCAGGGACAAATGTATTGAGGAGAGAATAACAAACAGCCAGCAGAGCTGAGCGCTATGAGTACAGTGCAGACAGAGGAAGGCTGAGTACCAGAGGCAGCCAGATTAACGTCACTGTAAGATTGGGTTCACACTAGCTGATATTCAGTGGAGTTTAAAAAACTGTTTCCATTGTTTCCTGTGGAATAATCCAAACAGGCTATTGTGTTTTGCACCATAGACAATAATGACCCTAATTTAAAAAAAAAAAAATCAGATAAAAATCAGCTATTGTAAACCCAGCCTAAGGAGGCTTTTAAAAGTTGCTCTTAATTAGCACTACAAACTGGTTCATTGATACATGCCAGAGGAGAAAGCGAGGGGTTGCACTCAGTATAGCGCAGCTAACTGACAGTACACACAAGTGCCAGAGAAACACCAATACAATACCAAAGGGGAGAGGCTGGAAATCTTAGTTGACAAGCCAGAGATGGTACACAAACTTTAGCAGATTAAAAAAAGGGGTCAAATGAAATCAAGGTCAGGAACATTAGCAAAAACTTAACAACACAGCACTTGAGGGTATGTTTGTGAGGGTAAGTTTGGGATTTGAGGGAAGTGTATAGCATATGGGAGTATGTATTGTGTAAGCATGCTCAATAAAATTCCTTCTGTAGTTGCTATAACCTGCACCTCACAGTTAAAAAACAATAATGGCAGGAAGCGCAGACATTTATTTGTCTTTATTACACAAAGTAGCCAGCAGAAACTTGCTTTGTTTTCTAGAAAACAAACTATAAAAACAAGGATAAGCAAATAAATGCATGAATAAAGTCTCACGGGATCTGTCAATGATAACTCTAGTTTTCCCTCTAGGACAATGTAGATACTGGAGTCGGGTTGTCCAGGGCAGAAAACAATTCGACCAGGATCATAATGCTCGTAAACAACGTGCTGGCAAAGGGCGAGAAACAGAGGCCTCTCAAAGTGACCAAGGACCCTAGGAGAGAGAGGGAAAGGTGGAGATTCATTGACACATAATTGGAGATATTCATAAAAGTATATTATAACAATATATAATAAAATAATAATAAAACAAACACCACTGGTTCTCTAGTCTTAAATGTAAAAAAAAAAAAAGGTGCCTGACACAACTCTTCCTAGAAATCTTAGAATTCTGGGAGGGGGTACTGAAGTTTATACACAGACACACAGTGTGTTCATACAGGGACATTGCTTGGCCTGAAAATCCAGAGAAAATATACTCCAGACCTCATATTCACTTCCCACAGGTCTTTCTGATCCTTCGTAAATGACTTTTTCTCTTTGGAATGGCTTACAGAAGATTACAGCAACTACATAGTCTCCACTGTCAATGTGCAAAGGCTACCACAGGAAGTAACGGCTGGTAAAACCTGGTCCCGTTCTCAAAAAAGTAGCTAATGTCCGGGTCTCTTGGGAATTTAACGACACTCCAAGGTTAAAGAATGCTGTTCTAGCTTCAGTGCTTAACCGCGTGTAGCTCTGAATAAAAACAGTGTTTCACAGGTGGTGAATGCCCCCAAACACTGCATTTTTGCTATATTCCAGTGGACAAAAAGGGTGTGCCAGATGCTGCATTCAATTTAGCTCTATCAAATTTGCTTAATCTGTGTAATAGCTCTTACCTGACACTCTGCAGCATATACAGCACATCAGGAGGTAGATTTGGAGTCAGAGGTTCTGTTGGGGGTTTAATGATTGGACTTGTGTGATGCACAGGTGGTGATTCCCAGTTCCTCCTACGAATCCTGAAGTATAATTAATAAAAAAAGATCTTATAACCAGCCTTATTTTGCTATCACCTTAGAAAGGACATAAATGGTTTGTTTTGATATGCATTGCAAAGACCCATGACAGGTTAAGGCCTCCTGCATGTATGTATGTGTATTTATAAAATGTCACTAGGATATACGGTATAGCACTGAACAGTTTCACATTACAATTATATTACGGACATAGAATAAGTACTCAATATTGTACAAGGGAATTATATTACAAACAATAACATACAAGACTCTAATTAGGACGAAATTTATTAAACTCGGAAAAGCCGTTTGCGCTTTTCCGAGTTTAATAACTCAGTAGAATGATTGAAGTTTCTCCCGGTAAGTATGGCGAGATTAGCCACGTGCGATACTTGCCGTGACAAACTTTTTTTTTATTAAATATATCCATGGAAAGGGTAGCTATACAGTATGGCTACCTTTCCATGGATATATTTAATTTAAAAAAGTTTGTCACGGCAAGTATCGATGCAAATCTCGCCATACTTACCGGGAGAAACTTCAATCATTCTCCCGATTAAACTTGAAAAAGCCAAAAAGGCTTTTTCAAGTTTAATAAATTTCACCCATATATTTGCCAGTCAGTGACATACACAAGATAAATGCAGCCCTTGCACCACTAAGCTTACAATCTAAATGAAAGGGAGGCTTACATACACCTACAAAAGAGCAATAAGGTGCAGCAACACAAAGTGTTGGGTCATTGACCTAGTCAAGTGCCAATCATAGGCATAAATATCCACTTAAGCATACAGAGAACGAAAGACATGTAGGGGTTATTCACTAAGGTGCGAATTTGACTGTCGAATTCTAAAACAATGGATTCCCATAGCAAATCCGCAACAATTTCCTCACTGTAAAGTTACGACAACTTTTTAAAGTTCACATTGCGACAATTTTCCCATAAATAATTGTCCTTTATTATGATAGTTTATAGTGTGTATATATGTACATATGTCATGTGTACATATGTTAGATTTCACAAGAGTTTTTAGGGGGTTATTCACTAAGGTGCCAATACGACTATTGAATTTGCAAACAGCGGATTCCCATAGCAAATCCGTGACAATTTCCCCATTGTAAAGTCGTGACAATTTCTCAATGTTAACATTGCAACAATTTTCCCATAATAAAGTCGTGACTGCGACAATATTCTCATTATAAAGATGCGACTGTGACAGTAGCAGCCTATTGCGACTGTCTTTATCTGGTGAATTCGCACCTATACGCAACAATTTGGACTTTAGTGAATAATAAAGGATGTGATTCTAGGTTTGAAAATACTGAGAACAATTACCGGTAGAGGGAAAAAGAAATCAAGCAAGACAGGGCAGCACAACAGAAGGGTTTATGATTGGAAAGGGCAGAAGTGATGAGTAATGTACAAAAAAGACAGCTGCGGATATATGTACATTATTAGAATAAAGCATAACTAAGTTACACAGATCTGTACAATGTCACAATACAATTATAATACAGACATTGAAAAGTTATTAACATAGTACAAGTGAAGTCATAATCATGAAGATACATTTCTCTTTAAGATACTGATGCTAACCGATGACAAATGAGCTGTTAGCATACATTTATTATCTGTGCATGTTTATATGGTGCCGCAGCATTGTATAGAGATAAAAGCGTTAACTTTGGTTGCAGGTTCATGATCATTACACTCTAACGACTTACCTCTGCTTGATGCTAAGCACTTTCTGCTTCTTCTTTGGCTGAAACAAATGCAGAAGGTGGTAAATAGAGGGTTAAATGCCAACCAAGAACACAATCTAATCACTCCTGGTCAATATTGTTTCACTAAGTCAGTAGATGGTTTATATTTGCCCCCACAGTCTGTGCCAGGTGGGCAAAGAAACACTTCAATATAAAGGGATGTTCAGCTAAAAACTACTTTAGCATCTTCTACACGGAGGTATTCTAAATCAGTCTGTAACTAATTCTTTTTTTACCTAAGCAACCAAGGCAGCTTATAAATGTAAAATAAGAACAACAGTTAAAACATTCAAAACACACACACACACAAAAAATGATGATAACCAATTGCAAATAATCTTACAAACCGGATATCTACAACATATTAAAAATTACATTCAAGACACTTAGGCTTGTCCAGATATGCCAGATTTCACCTGGAGACTCCAGCTTTGCCTGCTTTGTGTAGCTCCTTCCCACCCCTCCCAAATCCAATGGGATAGTCCTGTTTTTTGGATCCTGTCCAGGGTTCCTGTCCCATGGTCCCAGTCCACCCCCCAGAACCCAAGAGCTCCCCCTTACTTTTAGGACATCACCAGGGCACCAACAAATAAGGGAGGAGTGGGCGGTGCACTGTTAATGTCACTAATGATGTCACCGGTGACCTAACAAATCATGGACAAGGGGGTCAGTACCAGGTGGGACAGCACTGTCCTGCTGTTCTCCACTGGTATATTTTGAGGTATGTACAAGAGCCCTGTCAGTTCCCAGGTATGGGCATATCTATATGCTAAAAACTCACTAGGGGAGAGTACCTCTATGTTTCTGACTTCTGGAAATCAGGATGGCATGTGACTGCTCCTGAAACTCAAGGACACTTACATCCCACTGATTCCTACTGAGAATTTAAAAGGTCTATGTACTGTGCATAACATTCCACAAACAAAAACTACTCATAGCCATTTTAGAAATCCATCAGCAACTACACAAAATAGCAAAATTAACATACAGAACAATAATAACTAATAATAAGTAACAGGCTTAAAACATAACCAAAAAAAAAAACCCTAAAACATACACAATCTTAGTTAAAAAGAAAGCCTCTAACATGTCTATACTTACAGTATTGGTACAATTAGGTAAATGACATTATGTAATAAAAGTAAAATATAGATTACAGCTAAACCACTGTAATCTACTGTAGTTGTACCTCATCACTTCTGTATAGATGAATCCAACAGAACTGATTCATACACCCATGAAACCCAGGGAAACAAATGAGAATTTCCTATTTATTCCCAGTGTTGTCTCTGACCGGATTTAAATGACACTGTTCCGTCCGGTAAATGTTTTCCATTTATTAACTTATATAGGCAGAAATCCTTTGACCCAGTTTACAGCAATAATTCTAGAGCCTGTAAATAGTAATACAAGTACCAATGCACTTAGATTTGTATTAGGAATCAGTTCTCCCAGGACTGTTTTGTTATTTTATATGAACTATAATTCTCAACACAGCCAAACATGTCCAGGTAGAGGCTGGTTATCTTGAGCAATTTATTCATTTAATTGATGACTTCACAATGAAGTCGTTTTTTACCAAGTCTGGACAGTTGCATAAGGGTCTGGATTCTTGTCCATTCAGCACTTCTCCAATTCTGCATATTCATCAAACTTGGTTATTTTCATGCGATGTGGTTTACACATGACCAATTAAGAAGCTTATTATGGTCATGAAGTTACGGAGCTTCTACAAATCACTTTTCTTACAAAGGCAACGGCCATATGTCTGTTTCTTATTCTTTGGCATGTGGGTTTAGGCCGGGTTCAGACTAGCACATTCCTGCACTGCACTTTTAAAAAAGCGAGTCCCAAAAATACGCTGGCAAATGCAGGCAGCTGTATCTTCGGGATGCACTTTCCTATTACCAGACTCAGGGTGGCCGCTTCTTCCGTGTTCCTGACTCTGCCTATCTCATCGCATTGTTCACATCGCATCCATACGCTCACCAAGAATGCGAGATGAAGCATCCCAACAGTCTTCTGGCATGTGGTCACTCTAATGTGGTCGGATCAGGTAAGTAGAATAGGGATTTGAGATGTGCGTTTCTTTTCTTTAAAGTGCACCTGTCACCTCAAAACTAATACTAATTTAGGTTGTACTAATGAAATAAAAGTCTTTGTAAATATATATGTATTTTTAAAAAATGTACCTTTATACATCATTTCTCTCTGTCATCTTCCCTCTCAGCCTGCCTTTTCTTTCCCGAGTCAGGTTGGGCAGGGCTAAATGATGACTGACATTATAGCACCTCCAATCAGATCCCTTAAATCATGATCTAGCAGGGATCTGATTGGAGGAGCTATAAGCTAGTGTGAACCCGGCCTTTGCAGGGCATACTGCTTCCAATTTGTCAAACTGATCGAAGTTTTGAAGTAGGGGCCTGATCGTGGAGTTCCTTATTGGTATAAGGCAACTCTATACTCAAATGACAAAGAAAATATAGTAGAGAACTAAGAAACACTGAAGTTGTGGAATACAACTAAAACAAAGCAGTGCTAAAAAATACCAGTGATGTATAAACCAATGTATAAAAAAATCAAGATAAGTGTACAAAATAGGGGTGTAACGATTCATCTATTATATCGATGTATCGATTTATTTTCCTACAATCCA
>WMED01027971.1:0-10528 GCA_019650415.1 Pipa parva | reverse complement strand
GTCATCAGATTTTCCGGTACGCCGTACTGGCTCGTACCACCGCAAAAAAAGCACTGTATACAGTATATTTACATAAAGAATCATGACATTCGTAGAAACTAACATTTCTACAAAAATACATAAGGGTGACCTGTTTCACACCTACCCTTGTCCTTTGTTAAACCATGTGTAACAGACAGATTTAAACAGCTATTAGGGCACAATTACCAATTATTTCTACATAGACACAGAAGGTGGGATACGTTTATAAGGCTATCCAACTGCAAAACATTAGTGCTATGAAATATTAATTGAGATGCGGGTATCTAACATATATATCCACTATACTATGCTCTGTTTACATCCCCTACAATTTGACTTACTTTCTGTTTCCAACCGTACAGATTTAAGTCAATCATTCATATGCCATCCTTTAATAAAGTGCTTAGAGAAAGGGTTGACTTATTACCTCTGATCACTGACATTTATTGGAATATACACTATTTAATGCTCCATATGGTCTCACCGACACGCACAACCCATATGACAAGAACAAATTATCAAATAAATCACAAAATCAGTATTACAGGTAAAACTGCTTATCAGTCTGGGGGATAACCAAAGACATTACCCCTCAGGAGATTACTACACTGGCTACAGACACAAGTAGATACTCTTTGTATATATGCTTTGTATGCTATGTTCATTGCAGTTAGCAAACCAAGACCAATGAGGCGAAATTTAATAAACTCGAAATGGCCAATTTTGGGTTTCTAGCCCTTTTTGCTGACTAAAAGTTTTAAAAGCTGAACAGTGGTCAGTAAGTGGTAGCCAATCATTCCTTAGAAAGACAAAGGGGGGAATTCGCCATAGTGTGAAGTGAGCTCCGGATCCTTCGGCTCACTTCTCACGACTGTTATGTATGTATGTATAATTTTATTTATAAAGTGCCACAAATTTACGCAGCGCTGTACAATTCAGCAATACAAGTACAATACAAACATGGGAAAAGTACATTAAACAATACAAGTAAAATATAACAAGGGTACATCAAATTAAGTGCTAGGTAATGATTGACACAAGAGGTTGGAAGTCCCTGCCCCAAGGAGCTTACAATCTAAGTGGGAAGTGTCCTGCACGCGGACATCAGCGAACACTTTAAAGGGATTCCAGTCTCGGCGAGACCAAAAGAGTCGCCTCGCCGAGACTGGAATCCCTTTAAAGCGTTCGCTGATGTCCACGTGCAGGACATCAGCGAGCGCACAGCAGTCTGTGTGAAGTTACCCGAAGGATCTGGAGCTCACTTTGCACTATGGTGAATTCCACTAAAGTGCATTTCCACTTCATGTAGGGAATGTGTCTGGTTCCTTCAAGCCTTTCCAAGATCTACCCAAATTACCCTATCCAAAAGGAATGAAATATGTCTGCAAATTTTGCAAGCCCTGTGAATGAGTGCACATAGTTCATAGCTAGTGCATGGCATACCACAAATTTGGCTTTCACAAAAATGCTTATTTAAGTCATGGCAGCAAATGGAAAGAAACTGAGCAAGTAGGAAGACTTAAAGAAATGTTCCCAGGGAATTATATGCAAATAATTATCTTCTACATTTTTATCACCTGCAATCTGTGGACCACTGCAAATATTTGGAATCATAGCCTACTTGCTGGGCTTTATAAAACAACAAACTCTTGCACCACTTTTACACAGATGTGTTTTAGACTTTCTGGTCCTCACCATTAGAGTTGAGTGGAACATTCTTCTTTTGTAAAGTAGTCAATGGATGGGCATCACCATCTTTTATTGGTCCACAGTAGTCCAGTGGGTCTTAATCCATCACCACCATTCCACAACCAAGTGTTTCCAAAATAAAAAAAAAAGCACAAAAACAACTGTTTACTGCCCAAAAAATAGTTGACATTCAACATAAACTTTTTCAGCACCTTCAAAAATCTCAACATTTTCATTGTTTTACTTCATTTTATTTACATTCATCTAACATTTTTCATCAAAGAACAATTTTCAGCAATTTGAGTTTTGTCGTACAAACTAGATAAAGACAATTTGGGTTCAACAGCTTGACAAAGTCTCACAATCTGAAGCAATGGCTAGTGTTTAGATATGCTGGGAGATAAGTACTATTTGCCCATAGTTGCTATTTTCTGCTTTACGTGAAAGGCACAATAGCAGTTAAAAGTTGATTGCTTTAGAAGGTTTGTGGGTATGAAAGAAATCTCATTGCACCTGATGCTGAAGAACTTGCTCACAGACAGCTCTTCCTTTCTTTGTGGTTCATATGACTGTAACAAATCTAATGCTATTGCCCTTTATTGCTTCTTTTGGAGAGAGATTGATTGTTGGAGACCAGATGAATACACTAGAAAAACATATTGTTTTTCTTGATTTTAAAGGTCGGTGACAGCCTACTGTCCCTGGAGACTGAAGAGAAGCCAACAATCAAATATTTGTAACATAAATGTTGTTGTGATGTCTTCAAAAATAAAGGAAAAACTGGTAGTGATTATCACAATACAATACAAAAGCAAAATAATATAACATTTATTCCAGGCTTTACTCTATTTTATTTTTGTAGAGGGATATAGTTTTCATGTTTTTCATTCTGCTATTCTTGTAAAATAACCTTTTTTATATTAATTCCAAGAGATAAATGTCCTTACCTTTAGAAATATATCTGTCAGTGCCTTTTTAGCAATAACTGGTTTATTTATGAGACTGCAGTAAGGTTATAGATATTAGAATATATCTGATTACATACGTATATCTATCGCTAGATACAGTAAGAATGCTTTCAAAAACATAGGTGTTAATTGTTTAATTTTCTCAATTTTCAAAATGCAAAATGAATGAACAAAAGGGAAATCTAAATCAGTTTTGAAGGAACTTGGCAGGGAGCTTGTTTTAAACATCATAGAGAAGTAACCACAGATCTCCTGGAGATGTAGGCTTGCTGAGATCTTTTTGTCTCTTCATGTAACCCCAGACAGAATAGATGATGTTAAAAATAGGATTCTCTGGGGGCCATATCAACACTTTCCAGGTCACCTTGTTCTTATTTACTCTGAAGATAGTAATGACATTGGCTGTATGTTTGGGGTTGTTGTCCTGGTGTGGAATATATTTGAAGCCAATTAGATACCTCCTTGATGAATCAGTATCTGCCTGCATTTCTTAGCATTGAGACAATATTAATCACAACCAAATCCCCCAACTCCTTTTGCTGAAATGCAGCCAGAAATCACCTGCTGACATTTTCTGCCCCCCCTAGTTATTATGATTTGTTCATAGTTGAGTCACATGGCCATGTTTCCAAAGCTGAGGCGTGTTTTGTTTTTTGTTTTGTTTTACTGCAATTCTTACATGAAGTCCACTCTGGCCAGTCTCTTCAGAACAGCTAAATGCTGCTAATACAGTATATGAATAACTGCAATGAAAATCCAATTGGGAAGCTTTCTTTCTCTGGTGTTATGGGTGTTTTCAATGTTTTAGTTTGCATTGTTTCTGCTGGCATGGATATACAGTACCTACTTCCTGTTAACTGCATCGTTTGTAGCTTCCTCCCACAAATCCCAATAAACAACACTCTGTTCCAAATAGAATACTTCCTTTAAAAAATGTTGGCCTGCTTGGAACAAGAAAAGGAACCAGCAATGAAAGACAATAGTTGCCAAGCAAACCATTTATAACTCAGAAAAGCAGTTGCTGCCTATGTTGCAGACCCCTAAGATTACCTTATAACTTCAATAATACATAACAAAATTCACTTATGAACTGCATTAGTGGAAAAAAATTGTCATAGTTTTATTAATATAATTAATTCTGGAAACATATTATGCCATCAATTGCAAGTGCAACTGACACAAAATAACCAGAAATCACTATAGGAGTCTCAGACTGGCCAAGAGAAAAAGCAAGGCCTTGGGCTACAGGTCTCATCCCAGTGCAGCCATAACTCAACAAAAATTCACATAACAAACCTTGTCAGTGCCAATAAACTTCCAAAAGCTGTGGCAAGTGAGTGTGACACAGTCCCACTTATATATTTACAATCTATTATATAATGCAATAATACTCATTAAATTTCAAATATGATTGATTTTTTTTTTTTTTAAATCAACATTTCAATTCTACATATAAGAATGGGAGGCAGAGAGGACAACTCTAATGTAAGCTTACAGCACAGATGTGGTAATTAACTATAAAATTGTAACTCCACCCCCAAAGAGAATAGTGCATCATGGGTTGTGAACCCTGCAATTTCATAGGAGAACTTAATGCTTTGCATTTTATTAATTCAAGGCTTCCCTGGATGCCATTATCCAGCGCCATCCTGACCTCCCTCCCCACAGTTCCCAGTTACAGTCATAGAAGGGTGAGAGGCAGATTCACATTTTTTTTTTAGCTAAAACAAGGAAAAGAGAGAGTTTTTGTCTTCTTGCCGTACAGAAATATATTTGGCATAATAAATAATCATAGAAACATAACTATACAGAATGAAAACAACTATATTTTTCCCCTTGAAATCACCAGTAATACAAAAAAAGACAAAACTTTCCGTTTTGATTAGCATGAAAGTTATTTAAAAACCAGTACTTGAAATGTTATATCTGAATTTAAATGTATTAATTCTATTGCTTTCTGTCTTGTGTTATCTTTAATGATAGCAGCCATGTTGGGAAACAAACCTTATCCAGTTCCACTGTTTTTTATGGTGATTTAGATAATACATGCTCAGGAAGTGTGCCAGAAAGTGCAATGTTTTAAAGCTAAATATCTTACTTTATAGACACACACTTTTGGAAGCACAGATTGAAAATAAAATAACATTAAATGCATTTGAGGCATTAATATTTTTTTGGTATTACTGCCATTTTAAGTTTAGAAGATTTAGTTATAATTCTGCAGTCCCTGCTGTAACAGTTTTGTTCTGTGATGATTCTTAAATAGTTTGAGAGTTGGAATAAAGTGACTGTGTCATATTGCACCTTCTTCAATATTTGCCAACTTTGCAGTTCATTGTGTTACTTAAAACATGTCACTGAACTGCAAATTTACAGCCTTAGTCTAGCAAGGATTATAACCGACATTGCAGTATAAACATCACCCACTGATTCTGGATAATAGGTCATGTGTGAAAGGGGTATTGCTCATTCTGTTCTGGACTCATTTAGAAGCTATAAGTACAAACAGAGGGAATTGCATTAAGAAGAATCATCTTTAGTAACTCTCATGCAAAGATCTAAAAAAAAAAAAAAAAAAATAGATTATCAGGAAATCAAAAATTATTTGCTTTAGTCATTAGTCATTTTTATTAGTGGTTTTTCCCATTTTGCTTATTGTACACATCATTGTACAGTTTCACATACTGAACAATGCTGTTGTATGGAAAATGTTGAATGATATTTTCCAAAATCATGGTTTTTAAACATATTATCCTGCTTCTAGTTATCAAGATTAAAGTGGAACTCGATCTGGGCATACGCAGTCGGTTAGTTTCGCTGAAACTTGGAGGAGGGGGCAGGTCTATGTGAGGGGCCGACATCACTCACATAGACCCAGAAGTGAGCAGAGCGGTGATATATTCACCTGATGATCCTGAGCTAAGTATTCAGATGAATACTGATCTACAGTACTGCTGCTAGATCCATTAGGTAAGTATCATTTACTACTAAAGTTACCCTTTAAAGGAGAACTAAAACACTTGTTAGTGAAGGAGTGATACCTGGGGGGGAGTTAATGTACTTACTGATGCTGCCCTTTTCTGCAGCGTTGGCTTCTGCCTAATGTTGCAGCTGATCTTCTTTCCTTGAATTCTAGTGCTGTCACCCTCTTTTTGGTCATGCTTCCTCTTCAGCATCACTGATGGGAGCAAGCTCTGAAGCAATATTAGCTCAGAATTTAAATGAAGGGGATTGCAGAGCTGGAATTGATGAAGAAAAGACTGAAACATGAACCAGCAGGAGCCAGCACTACTGTCTAAAGATTCACCTTTGGACTAAAAAGCATTTTAGTTCTCCTTTAAAAGCAAATGATTTTACTAAAGACTTATTTTTCACCATTCCCAGTCTGGTGTATACCATTATTAGCTATGGGGCTGCTGAGCAGTGAAGAAGGTAACGTCACTAAGCCAGAAGGTTTTCTTTCTTTGGTTTGTAATAATTTTCGACAAAAGAAAAATCTTGCCCACTTGAAAGGTCAAAAGATGAGATTTTGCCACTTGATAATTGCTTCTCTTTGTAATGCAGCTATCAATCCATGATTTTATGGCCTGGGTATTGTGTTAGATCATGAAAGGGTTTCAGCTGAGATAACCAATGGGCTAATGGCTGTCATGGGTTAATCAAGCGAAAGTGTTCAAATTGGCTCACCAGATCTACACTATATAAACATATTAAAAATAACAAAACCAGTAGACATTCACAAAAAGCTTGCCAGGTTTTGCTTTGAGACTCCAAATTTTCTTAGCAAATGTTAACTCTCAGAGAAAACATGAAAAGTTCTGTGCATTCAGTTTGATTCCACTTCAACCCTGTTACTCTATGTCCAAAACATGCCCCTCACACCATAAATCCACTGAGAGCAGGTCATTAATCTGCCCCTACCTGTAGCCCTTCCCCATAATTTGACATCATTAAACCCCTCCCACTCATAATAGAATACAGTTAGTCCTCGGGTTACGACGGTCTCGAGTTACGTCGTTTCGGGGTTACAACGCTTTATACAATGCCATGTTCCGACTTACACGGTTTTATGACGTAAGTCGAACTGCATGCAACCATGCCTTGTTCCGACTTACACGGTTTTGCGACGTAAGTCGAACCATACTGTATGAATGTATGATCCGACTTACATCGAAATTCGGTTTACGACGCTGCGTAAGAACGGATCAATGACGTAAGTCGAGGACTACCTGTACCTTGAGAAGCTGTCCTCTGAGTACATTTAACAATAGAGGTTCCTAGATATGACAGTTGAGGAGGTTGTGCAGCTCTTTACCTCCATAAAGTGTCTCTTCATCCCCAGATCTCTCATTTTTTAGACAGTTGCAGGGAGGAGGAATAGGAATTGGCTATTTTGATAGTTTTTTTGATTTGCGTTTTTTCACCTAATTTCCATATTATTCTGTTTCACCACATCTTTACTGGGAGTACCGTATACTATTTTGGCCAATTTATCAAATGTGTCTTTCTTGAATTATTTTTGTTAACTGCTTCATTTCTACAACTCTTTCCCTTCGCTGTGTAATTTCATCACATTTTTTTATTTTATTCATTTTTTTGCCATCGTCGGAATGAACATAAGAAAACTAAATATCAGCATTTGCGATCAGAAAGCGTTTTCATTCCATTTTGGAAATAACACTTCATCAATGCCGTAGTTAAAAATGCCAAAATGAAAGTGAGACACAGCAAAATTGTGGAATTGTAAAAGAACTGGGCACAGCTGGCGAAACTACAAATGAAGCGCTTGAAGTAAACAATTTCTCTTTCACATTTCCCTAGAAAATATCAAGGGCAGCGGTTCGCAACCTGGGCTTGCCACCCTTTTTGGGGTCTAATGACAATTTTCCAGGGGTCACCTAGCACCCCTCAGGATTGTCATGCATTTTTTTATACCCTTTATCTACCGCCACAACAATTTTAAAGTCATGACCGAGACAATATTTCCATATGATTATGTGACAGAGCTCATCCCCCTCAGTGCCGAAAAGGTTTGTCATCAGTGCCCAGAAACATTTTGTGGGGGTTTCAAGCCCTCTTATTATAGACTAACAAGCCGAACAGTAAATCTTAGGCCTTATTAATAATTTGTATTTCAGCAAGACCTTAGTGACAGTGTGGAAAGCATGGGTACAACTAAGTTTATTTTTGGTATTTTTGGCTATTGTGGTGAATATAAGTGACGGATTGAAGGATAATTTCTTTCTACAGTCCCTTCTCTTGAACGTGAACTAGAAAGTTGCTCTTTTTCGGTCTCTTCAGACTGACAGCCTCATAAAAGGAATTCTTTTCATTGTTCATTTTATCCATTGCTGTGCAAGCAGTTCTACGGTGGCAGATGCATTTGAACAAAAGTAGGAACTCAATTCAGTCTATTAGTTGATAAAATAACAATTATTATAGAACTGTGACTAGAATGTTATGATTTTTCCTCATTTATCATTTTCATTTGCGTGCAAGCAGTTTTTTTTTTTATCAAGAAGTTCTAAGTGATTAATTTTCAACCCTTCAGCTTTATCAGTTTAAAGCTACAAAATATGAATATTAATATAAAACAAGGATACATGTGCAGCATGCTTCTGATACAGAAACAGATGATGTGGCATTATGGGGCATATTTCACAGGGGCCAACAGTTTTTAATTACTGTTTCGTTTTTACAATTTTTAAAAAAAAAAATGTTTGCTGCTGATTTTTTATATTTGCTATCAAAAAATAATTTCAAAAACATTCTACTGAACTGACATAAGTAGCGTTAATTATTAGTTGGAACATGGACCATGCAGAGTGTAACTTAATAAACACATGATACGAATACCGGTAGACAGTTTTTATTTCTGTTTTTTTATTTATTTATTAACCGTTTCATAAATTGGTGAAAATGTGAACATTAAAAATATATGAAATTTCTCTATATTACATTTTCAGATTTCTGAGGATTTTCAGGGTTTTTTTTTTTAGATTTTCCTTGTTACCGGGTTTTTGTGATGGTGTAGTAAATAGCGTGAAAATGACATAATTACTTGGAGAAATAGTTGTAGACAAAAATGTATTTTTTTTTTGTATCATTCTTACTTAAAAATTTCGTTTTGAATAAATAGGTGATCAATGACATTGCAGCCGGAAAGGTTCCTTGATAAAGGTGTAAAAGCCTTGAGTAAGGTCAGGCTGGACCTAAACACATCAGTCGGGTGATGTCTGTTTGAACCTGCTTTTTTGCTCCAGTTTTGTGCTATGGATCTGTGGTTTTACCTCCTTTAACCAGTAGGAATGAAAAAACATGCCTATAAAATACAGGAAAAGAAAAGAGTGAACTTTGCATGTTGGACCAGTAAATGAGCATTCAGAACACTGTCCGGTTGCTAGGATAACTGATTCTGACAACAAGGTAGTAAATTGCATAAATGGAGATTTGCAATCCAAAAAAAAAAATGAAGAACCGTTGTAAATTATGTTTTACTGGCACAAACTACTAGCTGCTAATACTTAATAATAAGGTTAACGCCTGGAAAATACTGGTCAAATAGACAACAAAATCTGAATTACATGTATACAATTCTCTCAGTTTCAGGGGGTTATTCACTAAAGTCCGAATTGTTGCGTATCGGTGCGAATTCACCAGATAAAGACAGTCGCAATAGGCTGCTACTGTCGCAGTCACGTTTTTATAATGAGAATATTGTTGCAGTCACGACTTTATTATGGGAGAATTGTCGCAATCTTAACTTTAAAAAATTGTCGCGACTTTACAATGGGGAAATTGTAGCGGATTTACTATGGGAATCCGATGTTTGCAAATTCGACTGATGAATTCACACCTTAGTGAATAACCCCCTAATAGTTTCCCCATTAAAGGGATTAGTCCATGTACTCTCTTTTAAAACACATTTGTATTGTGTACAATTTAAACATAGAAACATTCCTACACATGTACTACCTGTTAAAGTAGTCTGAGTAATTTGTTTCACTGCCATGTCAGATGAAACAATTTTAGATCCAATTGTTTTCCCTCTTTTATATGATATCATAGGACAGTTCCTAAATTCTTTGATATCAGGGAAATAATCTTCAAGAAGATACCAATATCTGTTAACAATTTGGATAATCCAATTACTGCAGTGTGTGTACTGCATAACAAAAGTCTTGTGTTCTGTATTTATTATGTCCCTGTGTTTTATTGACTGTCCCTTCCAATAAATCATGGGGATATCCACGTTCTTGAAATTTCAATGTCATTTGTGATAGCCTATTCTGTTTTTGTGTCTCATCACTCACTATTCTTTCCACTCTTTTATATTGACTAATTGGTATTGATTTCTTTACATGTGCAGGATAGCTTTGAAAATGTAACAATTGGTTACGATCAGTAGGCTTAGAATATAAGTCTGTACTAAAACTTCCCCTTTCCTTTATTACTAGCACATCCAGGAAAGTTACTTGTGACATATCTGCTGTCATGTTGAAGGAGATACAAGGATGTAACTTATTCAACCAAGCGTGGAACTGAGATAAGAATTCCAAGTCACCCTGCCATACAATTAAGATATCATCGATATATCTATACCAGGCCACACAATGTGTGGCAAACAGGGGATTGGTGTAGATATATTGATCCTCAAGCCAACACATAAATGCATTACCTTGGTTACCATGACAACAGGTGATTCATTTAGTGGATATGGCTATTTAAACCTCCATTTTCTATGTAACACTGTTTGCTTCTATCTGGCTTAAAGAATTACAGATGTGTCTGAAACGTTGCCGCCTATCAAGTATGTTTGTTATTTAAATAAATATTCACTTTTATTTTAA
>WMED01027968.1:0-10528 GCA_019650415.1 Pipa parva | reverse complement strand
TGGGGGCAATTGGGGTTTAATTTACTATTTGTCATTGGTGGCCATGGATATGGGATGGGGGGTCAGGACTGGCTGTGGGTGGGTTGTTGGGGAACTCTTACCCCCCTGGCAGAGATCGGCAGCTATGCTGTTGCTGCCGCTGCTGGCAGCACTAAGGAGGAGAAGGAACCCGGAAGCACTGATCACATGCGCTCCTGGGTTCCTATTTGCTCCTGTGACCGATCAGGTGACTTACAGCACTATGGTGCTTTGAGTTCCTTTTGATTATTATTTCAAATATTGTTTTCACCATTTTTTCCCCCCAGATTTACTTAAGGCAACAAGACAAAACAGCAAGTATAAATCAGAACGTCCGAATTGCCAAAATGTGTTTAATTGACCTGGCCGGTTCTGAACGGGCTAGCGCGACAAATGCCAAAGGAGAACGTCTGCGCGAAGGAACAAACATCAATCGTTCCTTGTTGGCTTTGGGGAATGTCATTAATGCTCTTGCTGATCCTAAGGTACTCTGTGCTAATTATAAGCCATTTGTATTTTTAGCTCAAAAGGAATGATTTGAAATATCTATAATGCATTCTGTGTGTGTCTGTAGTTGAGAGAAATAGGATTTTTCATTTGTAACGAAAAGGACTATTAGACCTGTGTGTAACTTCCGTTTATTTTCAATTGTAAAAAAAAAAAAAAGCAAAAAACAAAATACAATCATTTTTGCCTTTGTTGGGCCACCCTGTGTATTAACATCCTAAAGAGCTAAAGAAGGTAAGTATTCTAAATAGTCTTCAGCAAAGACTAGGGGGGAATTCACCATTGTGCGAAGTGAGCTCCGAATCCTTCGGCTCACTTCGCACAGACTGATATGCGCTCGCTGATGTCCTGCACGCGGACATCAGCGAACACTTTAAAGGGATTCCAGTCTCTGTGAGGCGACTCGAGTGGTCTCGCCAACACTGGAATCCCTTTAAAGTGCTCGCTGATGTCCGTGTGCAGGACATTAGCGAGCGCATATCAGTCTGTGCAAAGTGAGCCGAAGGAATCGGAGCTCACTTCGTACAATGGTGAATTCCCCCCTAGGGGTATTCTACAGTTCCCATGAACATTTGGGCACAGCCCATAGTCTCAGTATCATACTATAAAAAACTGGGCAAACTTCTCCAAACATTTTTAAAACCTGCATTACTCCATTCCAGTGTTTGTGATATACAGAAAAAAAGCCTTTATTAATAATGAAAACCCTGAGTCATTACATAAGAACAATTCAATTCCAAATGGTAGTAGAGACCCAGGGGAACTAGGCATGAATCCTGGGGTTGTGTTTTAGGTCTAAAAATGTCACAGGCACAGATACTTTCAAGTCATTGTGAGTTTAAATTTGCAGTGCTGCCCCACTAGGCTCACTTACAGAATGCAGTATTTCCTAAACACTCTCTCTTGGGGAAGAGGGGGAACTCTACCCTGCCACTGTTTTCTATAGCGTTGTCAGGAGGGTGTTGAAAAGGTTACAGTGTGTGTGTGCCATCACCAAATCCATACTAAGATTTATCATCCATTTTCATATTATTCACAACATATGTATTTGAATGCTGCAGTTAAATTTGATAGCTGCAAGGTCTTGGTTGCAATGCAGAATGAGTTATGATGACAATACAATTCTATGTTCCGTACACCTCTTATGTCCATCCCCTTTGACCCTAGAGGGTCTGTTTACTTACACCTGGTTGACCTTGCATTGTGTCTGTTCAATCCACTCTAGCTGCTCTGAGCATTCTAATTGGCACAGCAGGGGGATACACTTTGAAATGGAAGTGCTACATTAATGGTTTATTAATTGTTTCTACAATGCGAGATTTGTAAATAATTTCAGTAGCAAACATATAATAGGCTCTGCGTCAGCATGCATTTTATGCAGTTGGTGGTCACCCTTCTGTTAGTCTTTGAGAGAACAGATCTTAACTAAATCCGTTTTCAGAGAGAGTTAATACAATGGTACGGTTGCGTGATATTGACCTCCCTTGTCTTACTGACATGACCTGTTCTTGTGCAGTTGCAGTAGCCTTGTGCAGATAGAATTCTGTTAAAATCAGAAGCTTTTCCAGTTCAGGGGACATAGCAGTCTTTTTAAAAAGACTGCTATCTTGGAGTATGTCAATAATTTAAATCTTCAACTCCATTTAAAACATTCTTTAGATATGGCAACGTGACTGTTATTCTGATCATAATTTTATGTTGTAATGGTTTGGATATTTTAATTCACTTTATTTTAGGATGTCGCAGGCTTGATGGTAATTTGCTTATTTAGGTCACAATATGATGGTGTTCTGTTTGGACTGAAATCCATTGAATTATTTATTAACATACATGGTATATTGAACGCTTTTTGAATTTTCCGACTAATAGCTCTGCGTGCATGCGCGGGTGTATTAAGTTGGTATATATGTATCATTTTAATTTTATTAATGTCCAAGTTTAAAATATTTTGTCACTTAGTTTGACACGGTCTTGTTTTTTTTCCCCCTCATATCAATCACTGCATTGTTTCAAAGCTTGTATTGTGCCCTTCCAGAAATGCTCCGAGGTCAGAATTCCAAAAATTTATTGGGAGCGAAGTGGTGGTTTTTCAAATGTGTTTTGACAATCTGCAGCCTAGCTTTAAGGCTCAAGTCACACTTCATTGCAAACAGCATAATTACATTCATATTGCAAACGGCATCAAAGGTTTCAAAGCTTATACTTGTGAAAGTTCAGTTAAATGCAATTTACGTATGCGTTATGTGCGAGGGTGTGGTTTATTTTCTTTCAAAGTTAAAACTGGAAAAATGAAAAAAAAAAAATTGATTGTACTTGCAGTTTACATGCTAAATAGGGAAAGGATATTTCTGGTCCATCAGAATCCATCAAAAAATGAATCTTGATGAAGCTGGCAACACATAGTAACATAGTCTGGTTTTTGTTACTGTTCTGGTGTGTTCCATTCATAGGCTAAAGTGTGATTGTGTTATAATTTAGCAATTCGTAGGGGACAGTTTCTAAAGTGAAAAACTTTATCAACTAGTAAATGCAGGAGAAAGAGCCCATTGTTAATCTCTTTATTTTTTCTCTCCTGTTTATTAAAACATTTTATGACCATTTTATCGCCCAATAGTATTTGCCTGACTCAGAGTTGCGTAAACCTATTATTTCTCTATGGAGTTGGTCTTGTCACTTGGCCACAGTTGAAAATGTATTCCCATTGCGATAGTATATTGATATCGATCTGGAAGGGAGCCTCATGGAAAAAAACGTCACAAAATGCTCCCCTGTCAACTGAACAAATTATTTTGATGTAGAAATATTTTCTTTTTAACAATCCTTTATAAATCAGGGGAATCGAAAAGTACAGAGAGATAAAGAAACTAACCGCAAAACAGGGTGAAACTACTGTAATTTAAAATGGCCTTAGTAAATACACTCCATGTGTGATTAGTTTACCAATGAGCCATACCATTAAATTGCTTAAATGAAAACAAATTCTATTTACTTAACAGTAATGAGAACATTCTACTCGTAGATGACTAACACGTTAATTTTTTTTTCCTTTTCGTAATTTCAACCAGTTAAATGAACCACAGAAAATGGTAACAAAAATAAATCTTTTATTCTTTTGAAGAACAACTTGTAAAGTGTACATACTCTGTTTCTCTGAAAATAAGACCTAGTGCAATTTTTACTAAGCATAGAAATATAAGGTCTTTCCTGAAAATAAGGCCTAGCTGCCGTAAAGTACTAGAAATATACCGTACTGGTACCATATTCCCCTGAAAATAAGGCCTAGCTGCCGTAAAGTACTAGAAATATACCGTACTGGTACCATATTCCCCTGAAAATAAGGCCTAGCTGCCGTAAAGTACTAGAAATATACCGTACTGGTACCATATTCCCCTGAAAATAAGACCCAGTGCATCTTTAGGAGTAAAAATTAATATAAGACCCTGTCTTATTTTCGGGAAACACAGTATATTTATGGCAAAATATATTCTGCTCTACCGGAGAAGTAATAGTTTCTTTTTTTTTTAACTTTTGCACACCAGGTTTACATTAACATTAGCCAAAACATGCACAGTAAGAAGTCACAGTCCCTCCTATTTTCTATATCGAAACAACCTGTATTATTCTAGTTGTAGCGCTGTGCTTGTAACCCAGGACAGAAAAGGGCTTTATTTATTTGCTCAAAGAATAAATTGTTAACAAATGGTCCCCGATTGTTTTTGTGCCTCAGGAATATTATGAGGATCTGTTTTTGTGAAGTTCAGTGATCTGCATGTTTTCTTGACTACTGTTAAATTTCCATTCCTGTCTTCTAGGAGTGGGGGAAATAAACAGCTTCACGTTTTCTTCCATATACGCTTTTTTTTCTTTTTTTGTATAATGTCTGTATTTTGTGGCATATTTGTATTAGCAGACTTTCCAAGACTCATTTTAAGTTTTTCAAAACTTCATACTTGTCAGTTGTTGTGCCAGACTTTTTTTTTTTTGTCTTCTAGCATCAAAAGAATAACATATGGTTGTGTTATTTATTATAACTTTTTTTTTTTAAATTAAATGACATTTATTTGCTGCTTCTTCTGAAAAAGAAGTGAATTTGGTGTCCTCTAAAGCACTGCCCCTACAGGGAAAAACTTGTAAAGTAGATAGCCAGCATGGTGTTTGTGTTTCCATGCATGCCTTGGCCAACTTTAGGTGCAGCGGTCATCTGTCCTTTTATAAAGCACCAATACACTGCACCCTATGCTTCCCGTGGAGGAAGATCTTTTAAGATTTTTTAAATATGAACTAATACTGCTGTTTAAATATTATAGATTACTGTTGGAGTCCCGAGCCAGCAAATTCTTTATCGCTAAACAAAACCTAAGGAGTAACAGTTGCTGTACCAACCATAAGTAGCGCATCATCAACAGGTCGTCATAAGCCTATCCTTTTAAATGCAATCTTGAGCAGTAATGTGAAATAGGAAGAAATAAATCCATTTTATAAAAAAAACATTTTTTTTTTTTTTATTCCAGGAGCCCCCATAAACTCTCAAAGCATTATTGCCTTGGGCCTCCTCAACCTCTTCCCCTACCACGGCCTCTTCCAAGACATAGTTGCTTGAGTTGGGTCACATTGGTTACAAAGACTGCAAGCTTGATTAAAGGAACAGTTTAGTCACCAACAGTTACTCGCCTGTCCATTTGTCACTGTTGACAGAATGAATGTTTTTGCAGGTTATATTTATTCATTTAGAGCCTTTTTCAATTTACAGCCAGTCTCTTACTGTAACTGCTTCCCTGTCATCTACTTACTTTTCAGTGGCTCAGTTTGGACTTTTAAATTGAGGAATTAATGAAGATTTGAGAACTCTGAATAACCGTATTAAATCAGAATCCTGATGCCTCCTGCAGATGCCGGCAACCTGAGTTGCCTTTTTTTTTTCTCTCTAATGAGGAAACCTTAGAAAAAGTTTAGTTGTTTAAACTAAATTCTACATTCGAAGGCATGATGATCTGCTTTAAACGTGTGTCCCTGAAGGATAGATTTGTGAAATTCCTGGAAAACCAGGCAGCTTGGAGTGTGCAAGCATAGTTTGTTAGAAGCACAAGAAAATCTTCTAATCTTGAATGCAACAGTGAATCATTTGTAAAGTAAATGCACGAACATAATTGGATGAGCAATTTTGGCAGGTTAATGATGATCATTTTGATTTTCTTCTTAAAGCTGTGGGAAGCAAATGGAGGCTTTGCAGAGATGATTAGTGTCTAAGGAGTTTAATGAATCTGGCCTTCACTTTCAGTATAGAATGATGCAATATCAGTTTCTAGAGAATAAAGGCAAGTTATGCATAATAGAGATGTGATTTTTTTTTTTTTAATTTTTTTTTTTTAAGCTGTGCATCATCTAGGACAGTGGTTTTCAACCACTGTGCCGTGGCAGCTGGTCAGGTGTGCCGCGGCTCCTTCCCTCTATCTACCTCCTCCTCCTCTGCCGGCTGTCAACAGTAGCGATGCGATCCTCTCACCAGCAATGATGTAACTTCCTGGCTCTTGCAGGAAATTACATCTTGCTGAATGGGAGGGACGCTGAATCGCTACATGCAGGGACAGCTGGTCTGAAGAGGAGGAGGAGGAGGTAGGAACAAGTAGGAGAACAGATAGCGCCCCCTCCTTTGTGGGGGCAGCAAGTGTGGGGCAGAAAATGTGGGGGGCAGCAAACTAAAAGCAGAGAGAGACTGAGAACTGTTGAGGAAGAGCTTCGTGTGTGTGCACGCGGACATCAGCGAGCGCTTTAAAGGGATTCCAGTCTCGACAAGGCGACTCTTTTGATCTCGCCAAGACTGAAATCCCTTTAAAACGCTCGCTGATGCCCACATGCAGGACATCAGCGAGCGCATATCAGTCAGTGAGAAGTGAGGCGAGGACTCCGCACATCACTTTGCACTATCGTGAATTCCCCCCTTAAATAGAGCAGATATGCTGGTAAGATGCATAGTAGTAAGTATTGTGGAAATAACAGGATTTCAAATCTATATTCACTGTTTATAAGTTTCCAGACACCACCCACTCCTCTTAAAGGGAATCGCCAGCCCCCGCATAAAATGTTGTAAGCTAGTTCTCTTTAAAAAAAAAAACAAAAAAAAAACTTTAGTTTACTAAGACCAATGTCGGGGATGTCCCTTTTTCCCCCCAATTAAGTTGATATATATTTTAATCCCTTTTAATGAATGTTTATGAATGAAGTTAAAATAGTGACTTTGCAATCTGCAAGGAGGATCCATTGAACTGGTATGGTTTTAACTACTATATAGAAGTTTATGCAAAAATTATAGAATATTTGAATAGAAAATATCCTTCATAGGAAATGTTATGGCTATGATATTTTAATTACTTTGATACAGTCTATTGATTTCTTCTCTCTGATTTATAGAGCACATTGTAATAAATACATTAAAAGTCCATTTTATAACCTATTTTATAAGGCTGAAAAAAGACATGTCTATCCAGTTCAGCCTATTATCCTGCAATATTGATCCAGAGGAAGGCAAAAAACCCCATAAGGCAAGAGCCAATTATCATATTAGGGAATAAGATTCCTTCCCGACTCCAAATATGGCAATCGGAATAATTCCCTGGATCAAGATCCCACCTTCAATTATCCAGTGCCCATAACTTGTAATGTTCTTATACTGAAGGATCAGAATAATTCCCTGGATCAAGATCCCACCTCCAGTTATCCAGTACCATTAACTTGTAATGTTCTTGCACTGAAGGAAAGCATCCAAACCCCTTATAAACTCTTTAATGGAATTAACCATGACAACTTTTTCAAGCAGAAAATTCCATAACCATTACTGCTCTTACAGTAAAGAACCCCCTTCTATGTTAGTGCAGAAACTTTTTTTCTTCTATATGCGGAGGATGCCCCCTTGTAATACTTGCAGCTCTTGGTATAAATAGATTATTACAGAGATCTCTGTATTGACCATTGATATACAGTATTTATATATGGTTATTAATGCATCCCTTAATCTTCTTTTTTTTCTAGACCAAAAAAGCCCTGTTTTGACTTTTCTTGGTACTGTATATTGCCCATTTATTTTAGTAGCCGCCTTTGAACCCACTCAAGCTCAACTACTTCTTTCTTGAACACTAGTGCCCAATACTGCACACAGTATTCCATGTGTGGTCTGATGAGTGCTTTGTAAAGAGGTATAATTATGTTCTCGTCATGTGCATCTATACCTCTTTTGATGCACCCCATGATCCTATTTGCTTTGACAGCTGCCGATTGGCACTGGTTGCTATAGTAAAGTTTATTGCCAGCTAAAATTCCAAAATCCTTTTCCATGTCTGTTTTGCCCAGTGTTTCCCCATTTAGAAAATAATCTAAACATGCATTTTCCCAGGAAGGTCATTTAGAAATATAGAAGAAATATGAAGATATATATGAAGAGAAGAGGGTCCATATCTGAGCCCTGGGGTAAACCACTATAACACGTATCCCATTGTATATACCGTTAATAACCACCCTCTGTATTCTTCCATTGAACAAGTACTAACCCACTTACACATATTTTCCCCCAGTCCAAGTTTGTTTTATTTTATGTACTAGGCTTTTATGTGGCATGGTGTCACAAGATAATAACGGGGCTTTCAATTGTTTGAACAGATCTGTGGCAGCATCATTGATATTTTATGATGATCAAAATGTATTTTGGAAATTTCGAGGCAATATTTAACATGCAAATTAAAATCTGGCCTTAATGGTTCTTGGGACGAAATTTTATAAAATTGAAAATGTAGATATCGCGACATCGAACAATTTTTACCGATATCGATATTACTGATATTAAACTATTTTTACCGGTGTTGGATGTTTCTCAATACCGGCGATATCAAAACTCGATCAAAATTTTTAATCTGTTTATTTCTATGTAAAATCCATAAGATCACTGGAAAATTTGATATCTGCAATATCAATATCGCGATATCCATATTTTCGATTTTTTTTTTTTTTTTTTTTTTTTTTTTTTTTTTTTTTTTTTTTTTTTTTTTTTTTTTTTTTTTTTTTTTTTTTTTTTTTTTTTAATTAAATTTCGACCTTAGAATGTTCTGTATTTGAGTACTGCCTGATCCCTCAGATGAATTTCTAAATTGCCACAGCAGGTTATTAGATAGTGTTTACATTTTGAAAAGCGTGTGACCAGCAAGCAACATGGACAAGAATATTCTTCTCGGTGTGTTTCTAATCTGCCCAACATACTAAAACAATTTTGTGTGTCTGGAATATTCATTTATAATAACAAAAAACATTTTCCATTTTTATTAAGATGAGTCTGCAATGCATTATATGAGAAGTATAACCCTAGAATTTTTTTTTTTTTCATTTCAACTGGCATACCTGTTCCTTGATTGAAGTTGATCACAATTTTATGCAGCGCAAGTTTAAGGATTGTGTACAAAAAGGCAGGTGGTGGCTACCTAAATCATTGACCTGTTTTTTTAAATCTTTGGGAAGAGTATCTGGATCTGCTACAGGTTTCATTGCTGATGAACTTGGCATCACATTCACATGGTGATGTTGAAATGGTATATTTAACTACTCTGTTGGTAAGGATTGAAATCCTAATATATATAGCAATCTTTAGGGGTTGATTAATTTCAGCGGTGTATATTTGTACTCCTGGTTGTACTTTGACCCCTTGTGAATCCTCTCCCAGGGCTTTCTTATGATTTGTGAAGTGAAATGGAAGTTCTTTAGGTAGAGTAGAAAGTGTATCTATCATCGTCAAGTCAACACAAACTTCGTTATCATGGTTACTCAATATGTGTACTGTTTTTGTATTTAGGCAATTTGCCTGTTTAATTTAACGATTATGTTATCCAGAATACTTTTTATTTCTTTATTTAAACTTTCCGAAGTTTAATTGAATTCACATTTGTCTTGTTTGTGCCTCTAGAGCAAAAAGCAGCACATTCCTTACAGGAATAGCAAACTTACACGACTGCTTAAAGATTCTCTTGGAGGAAATTGTCGCACTATTATGATTGCTGCCGTCAGTCCTTCTTCTTTATCGTATGATGATACTTACAATACCCTCAAGTATGCAAACCGGGCCAAGGATATCAAATCTGCAGTAAGTGGGGAATGGGGGAGTGTTATTCTCTAGGCATTATATACAAAAGGCAACTGGGGAGAACAGGGGACAGAGTAATGAATTGCCCATAAAATAAACACTCCTAAGAATAGTTAGTACCTCATTCAGCAGCTTCTGCTTTCTTTAGATTGGTCACTGCTTGTAAAGTTTTTTTATGAATTCAAGCTTGTGATTATATCCGCCGCTGTGGTTCATTTGTGCCAATGTAGATGTCCCTATAGCCGGTAATGAGTGAAGAATCTCCAGATCATAAAATGCAAACTTTATGGGCAGAACAAATTATCAGCCATGTTTGGCCTTACTGTAACTGTTAATAAACAGCTTTTTGATTATTTTTGCACTGCGCCACATTTTTTGTGTGCTAGATCAGCGGTTCTCAAAGTGGTGGTCCGTGGACCAATAGCTGCCGGTCCTCGGCAGGCTTTCAGCGCTACATCGGGAAAAAAACACCCGGTGTAGTGCTGAAAGCCTGCCGAGGACCGGCAGCTAAATCCCCTTTTAGACTAGAGTCAGATTGACTCTCTAGGGGGTTAGGGGCAGGCTCATGTGACCCGATCGGTCACATGAGCCAATAGGAGACCGGGAATACGCATAATTAGTATTCCCGGTCTCACTTCCCCATCCTGCAAAGCAGGCAGCACGTGGCTGCGCAACTCTGCCGGTAAGTGTGGGTTAGGGGTTCCCATGGCCCCCGGACCCCCCAATTGTCCCCAGCCCCTAGATTGTGCTCCTGTGCCCCTCTCAGCCCCAAATCTGCCCCTGACTGCCCCTGATTGCCTCTCCTGCTCCAAATTTGCCCCCTCAGCCCCTCCAAGCCCCTGATTGCCTCCCCTGCCCTCCAAGCCCCTGATTTGCCCCCCTCAG
>WMED01027967.1:0-10528 GCA_019650415.1 Pipa parva | reverse complement strand
GAGATCAAAAAATTAAAAAACTCTCATGAGAACAATGCGCAATCTTGCTTGATAAACTCAGAAAGATTGAGAGTGGTCTTTCAGAGTTTAATACATTTTGCCATGTGTAATATATTGATTGTATATACTGGAAATCAGAGCATGATTTTTGTTTTAAAGTGCACCTGTCACCTCAAAACTAATACTAATTTATTTTGTACTAATGAAATAAACATTTGTGTAAATATTTATGTATTTTAAAAAATTTACCTTTTATACAGCGTTTCTCTCTGTAATCTGCCCTGTCAGCCTGACTTTTCTTTCGTGAGTTTTCGGTGGGCGGGGCTAAATAATAATTGACTTTAAAGCTCCTCCAACCAGATACCTTAAATCACAATCAAGCAGAGATCTGATTGGAGGAGCTATAATGTCAATCATTTAGCTCCATCCAACCCAGTAAAGAAAAAGCAGGCTGACAAGGAAGATGACAGAGATAAATGCTGTTAAAAGATACATTTTTTAAAATACATATATATTTACAAAAATGTTTATTTCATTAGTAGAACCTAAATTAGTTTTATTATTTTGAGGTGACAGGTGCTGTTTACGCACCCATCCTACTGGTCAAATAACAATTGTCAATCTAAAATTGTTATCCTGGCTAAGAAGTAATTGTTTTAATGACCTTGGGGTTGTCACTCAAGTATGTTTTTGTGCAAGTATATTTTCCTTATTCCATCCTAATGTGTATATTTGTTTGTGACTCTAGGGTTAAGGTGAATAACCTGAATATTGAACAGAAATGCATTAATATTTCATTTGCAGTATTATTTCAAACAGAAAAGTTCTTTGAAGTAAACTTTACCAAGCAACAGTACCTGCGGATGGAATGCATTGTCCAAAGTCAGGGCTGAGAGAGGTTTTGCCTTAAATTCTGGAACAGCTATAAGTATGGTAATGTAAGCTTAGATGGAAATGCACTTCAGTGAATTTAAAGTTCAAGATTGCATTTCAGGTCATGCAGATAAAAATCAGTCTAAAGTTTGCTGAAGTTCTTTTCAATGACCTCTTTTACAATCACAATTAGACACAAGAGAAGTGAATAGGCTTGACATGCACACACAGGGGAACCTTCCTGGTGGTACACATTGTCATAAGTCACTGCTGCACAAAACATTTGTATGTTATTGCATAAATCAAAGCTCCAAGTAATGTTTGAAACAGTACTCTTCCGTTAATCTAAACTTTCTTTTTACAAAAGGACTGTTTAATCTGAAAGTAACTCTAATGCTCTGGTTCACAAAGACCTATTGAACAATACAATGGTATGTTCAGTCCTTTCGGAAGTAATTAGCATTGAAAAACAATGATTTTCTTAAGCCCATACCTTAAAAGAAATGAACGACTATATCAAAAACTCTTCTTTCAGCTTACAAGTTAAAGGATATTTTAAAATATTTTTTATGTATAAGACAACATTCTCTGTAATACTTAGCAATGATTAAATTCCTTCTTTGGAGTCAGCTTTACCCACAGTCCTGAATGGTGCAGCATATACGGTATGCTGTATGTTCTGTTCTGTTTGTTCAACTACACACCATCAATGTAAGTGTTAATGCCATATTTGTAAAAACCTGGATTCTTCACAGGGTTTGGACATCGATCTTGTAACTCGGTCCCACTTTTTCTAGTTGTCGTAATAAATAGATAAATCTAAATAGGAAAACAGTATACAAACACGCATCAAGATATAATTTGTATGGAACATTCTCTTTATATATTTAGAAAATAATGTGGCATTCCTGAAAATTAAGGAATTTGCTCATACAGAAGTTATATACATTAAATGACAGAGAATTAAATCAGGATTTAAATTGTAGGTATGAATGAATCTCATGCCGCTCAGATAACAAACTTTTTTTTCCCACTAGATTTCAGTTTTTGTTTGAGATGATTATAAATGAAATGTCCCATCACGAGGCCAAGTGACCGAAAAAAAAAAAAAATTGAAAGCGAAATGATCAACAGCAAACAGGTTAAAAGCCAAGTGTCTAGTTACAATGTCAAGTGATCTGCAACAACCCAAATAAAATGGTGCTCAGTTGCAAAGCTAAATTCCAGTTCCTTCAATACCACCTGCGGGTGCTTTTGTTTATTTTACATTCGAGAGGCAGTAATATGGCAGTACAATGGATCAAGGTCATTGCTCTATAGATGAAAATAGATCTTCAAGGACTCCTCAAGCAAAAAAAGGTTGAAGGCTTCACTTGAAAAAGAAAAGAAATCTAACCTGGAAATTAAATATGTTACACTTTGTTTTAATTGCTGCAAAATAGGAAAAAAATGCACCTCAGACCCCAAACGCCACAAGTAAGTAGGGAGTAAATATGTGTATGCATGGACATTTTACTTGTCAGACAATTTAATTTATAAAAAAGAAACCTAAACCCTGGACTGTCTCCTCGATGGAGCAAACATGAACTATAATCCTTCTTTACCCTAATAGTTGCTTTAGTTCTAAATGTCATATTAAAGGTCTCCCTAAGGATACCCTTTAATTAAAGAATAAATAACACTAAAAAATAAAAACAACCCATATCCTTTAGTAGTTACTATTCTTTATATACTGTTTATTATCTCAAATAAGTATCTCGCTAAAAGAGAAAATATAAAAATCTTAGGGGGTCATTCATTAAAGGCTGAATTCACCTTGCATAGTGACTCCGCATCTGTTCGCATCAATACGATTAGGGAGTCACAAATTCACTTCTCCTTATTCATCAAACAGCGGACAGCGACAGACGCGGTTGCATGCATTGTGTGGCGTAGTTAGTCGCTCAATAGTAGGATGAGAAGTCATGCACAGTGAGGAGAATTCCTCCAATGAAAGGCAGTGACGTCAGTCTCATCATATTCCACTAACTGTATATAAGTGAAAAACACTTATTTTTATATGTCACCTTGTGCCTAGTTCATGTTTAGTAGTAGACTAATTTAGTCACAGTCGCCATTGTTATTTTTGAATGAATAGTTGCCTTACACAACACTGGAGCCCTGCCATCAACCCCTCAATGCTTTTGTGGCGAAAGCAAACAGGTGAATTTGTAGCAGTACGCCTTGCAGAATCCACTCCTTCGACAGATGAGAAGAGCTCTGTAAGTCCTTGACAGGAGTAAGCATCAGAATTGGTCGTGAATTCCTCACATCTCAGAGATTGTTAAATAAGTGTAGTTGGAGAAGTCGTGAAAGGACACGAATAAGGTCATTTATGTGACAGTTCAGACTTTAATGAATGACCCCCTTATTGTCAATGTCAATGATGATAGAAATGAAAGATGTCCCTTGATCTTTGTCTCCAAATTCTGACACTTAGGCAAAAGTTATTAAATCTGAAAAAGCCAATTTCAAGTTTATCCCGCAAGATCTCAGCTTTTTGATCGGTAAAAATTGATTGAAAAATAGTTTTTTTTTTTATCAGACTTTTGAATGGAAAGTTAGCCATACTACTACTAAGTAGGGCTACCTTTCCAATAAAAAAAATCTGATAACTCTATCAAAAAGTTTCTATTGGTAAAAAATCAATCAAAAGTATCAAACAATTTTTACTGATCAAAACAGTAAAGATCTCGAGGGTTAAATTCGAAAATGCTGAAATCCACCTTTTTGAGTTTAATTACTTTCGCCCAAAGTGTGTTACATTTACTTAGATTTGAAAATATATTCCCCTTTTCCTTGTAAGCTTTCTATGGAACTTCAAACCTTTCACTGAAAACAATATCACTGTGCTTGTCTATGCAACAGTTCAAATATATCTGCATTAGCAAAGATAACAACCAACACAAAACAATTTAAAATTATTACTACAGTTTAGAAGATAGCATTTTAACAAGTACAGTGTAGGAAATACTGCCACGCCAATTTAAAGTACTGAATAGTTTCCTCATGGGAGTCTGCAGGGGGTGCAATCTGTTTCAAAAGGCCAGGAGGTCGGGAACTGGAGCACATCGGGAGTAGCTCTAACCTCCAATTAACCCCTCTGTCTTGACCTATCTACCTAGTGGACATTCATTTGGCCGATAGGGCAGGATAGAGGGGTTGATTGGGAGTTGAGGATTACTCCTAGCAGCCTAGTGATATACATTAGTTTGCTGTGTGCCTAGGAATACACCCAGACAGTAACTATAATCAAAACACCTACCGTATACACTCGTGTACAAGTCGAGAAATTTTAGTTAAAAAAACATTTAAAATAGTACGGTCGACTTATCCACGAGTCAGGTTAGATTTGAAAGCAGAAAAAAAAAAATTAACAGAGCAGGCTAGAGAGAGCTGCTTTGAGCCCTGACACAAACAGCACAGCAGGAGAGGCACTGACCCGAATCTGCAAGTAATTACAGCACACACACACGAGTTGCTGAATAAACTCACCGGGGGGTGGGGTTAGTTGGGCAAGCCTGTTAACAGCAACCACACATTGCAGACTCTCACACCAGCAAAGGGCCTGGGGCCAGACCAGAGCACACAGAAGCACATGCAGTCAAAGACTGCCCCTTAAAGGAGAACACGCACTAAACTGTAGCTGACAAATAAATAAAATCTTATTGCTATCTTGTATTTCTCCAACAATTCTTTAATATGTTATGCTAACAAAAAGCCCAAGTTTTACTCTCAACTTATTCATGAGTCATAGCAAATTTCAGAACTGTTGGCCCAAAAACTGTCCTCGACTTATACACGAGTATATACGGAGAAGCAAGTAGTAAGTTATTGAGATAAAACTGCAGACAACATACATTTAAATGGGTTTGGACTAGAAACCCTTTATAGTGAATCAAAGATATTATCTACTTTAAATTTCCCCTACTGGGATGTCTGCAGGGAGCTGGTACAGCCTGCTTGCTCTACTATTAGTGTATAGTACACTATATACAGTTCTATCTATTATTTTTGCCTGCAAAGACATGCTTAAGCTACCTTGTAGGAGATGATGTCTATCCACGTTTTGAGAGCTCCCCAGTTATAAACCAACCCAGTGTACAGCATTATCTAATTAAAAATCATGCATGTGGGTTTATGTCCAGTATAATCCATCAGTAAACATTACCTACACCTTCATATTGTACTAGTCTAAGTAGATTATGCTGTTGTATTAATTAACTTTAAGGTCAAAACAGAGGGAGCTATAGGTAAAGTAGCATTACACATATAATTCAGAGTTAATCAATACACTGTACATAAATATAAACATGTAGTATCATATTATATGAGGACCAAAATGTTTGATTATTCTCCCTAGTTAAAGTGGTGATCATTTCAGTTTAATAAGCATGGAACTGAATACTAATCAATACTAATTAACCTGTACACATGCTACATAATGCAGCTGTATAAACTCAGTGAAAACTGATAAACTTTGTAGAATCATTAATAATGATTAAAAAAAAAAAATCTGAGAGCGCACTACAGGCTATATAAAATAAAGAGCTAATAATTAGACCTAAGACTAACAAAATGAGTAATCACAGTCAACGGTCCATGTGCTTTCAATATTAATTTTCTGTGCAATGCATATATTTTAAACACAGAAGTTTTAGTTACGTGTTTCACAAAACTGCAAAGGCCAGCACCAACTAATGACAAGATAACCCATAGTGGTGGGGCCTATAAAAAGTTTAATTTTAAAGGTGTCGAGTTCTAAAGGGGTGATATGGAAAATCTCTAAAAGTGCTAACGTACCTGAAACCAAGAAGTTTGTTTCTCTGTGTTCATACAGGAATTTTATCATTTGAATCCTCCAACAAGTACAAAAAAAATGAGCACAGTCGAGTTAAAAAGACAATCTCGCACTGCTGACATCTGCTAGGTGTAGTGAAATCCTGTATTATTTGGCCTTTGTATGAGCCAGCGGGCTCAAGTGTGGAAATACCTTCTTTTTACAACTACAATGTTTTACTAATTAGGTGTAAAAGACAAGATTCTTTTCTCAGTGGTTCCATAGGGAATATACTCTCAACAATAACCTGTAGACATTTAGGGGGGAATTCACCATTCAGCGAAGTGAGCTCCGAAGCCTTCGGCTCACTTCGCAAATGGTATTATGCGCATGCTGATTTCCTGCGCGTGGACATCAGCATGCGCATTAAAGGGATTCCCGTCTCGGCGAGACCAAAAGAGTTGCCTCGCCGAGACGGGAATCCCTTTAATGTGCATGTTGATGTCCGCGCGCAGGACATCAGCATGCGCATAATACCACTTGCTTAGTGAGCAGAAGGCTTCGGAGCTCACTTCGCTGAATGGTGAATTCCCCCTTTATTGTGAAGCCTGAGAAAAATCAATAAATCCATGATAATATTTTCACTACCAAACATTAATTAGTGAAACATGACTACAGGTCACATGTTTAATGAGTAGTGATCTCAAGAAAACAAGAAAAAGTATACTCAGTAAAAGGAGAAATTCTGAGTACAATGTGGATTTACAGCTACAGCTGAGATGGCAATATGATTTAAATGTGCTATTTTCCTTTTCCCTCTTTAATATACTGTGAATAAGGCACTAGAAGGCTAAACAGATAACAGTGCAATTTAATTGTGTATTGACTGGGCCCATAAACTCTTCATGGACGCATGTTGGCTACAAAAGCTACCTCTTCCTAAATCCACATATATAACGTTATATAAAAGATTATCTTATGTATATCTTACCATTGTAACATTTTCCTTCCCTGAAGGATGAATTGGAGCATGCTGAAACACAATTAAAATTATTCATGACCATAAAGAACAGAATCCTAAAATTACTCTTGTGGTTTCCAACTAGGGCATGTTTCCTGAATAGTGATATAAAAACAGAAGAAGATGGGTAATTCAAAGGTATATTAGGGTTCTGGAGTTGATTTGTAAGGAGACAATCTTTTGAATGGTTTATGAAGTTATATTACAGTATATACAGTAATTTGTGTCTATGTTTATAGTGATTTGTATTGAAGGCCTTTGTTCTGTCTCAAGGAAATAATATAGTTAGCCAAGGTTAAAAAAGAATACTCAAAAATAAGGAATACATTAAGAAATTAGAAGTCAGTGACAAAGCCATAAAAACAGGCAAAAAGATATTATACTAAAGTAAACAAGCTATTGGAGCACACACACACACACACACACACACACACACACACACACACACACACACACATATACACACACACACACACACACACACACAAACACATATGTACACCAGTAGGAAACGGTTGTATCTGATCTAGGAAAGACCAAATGCATATGTATATATAAGACATCATTTAATGATGATAGTAAATGATGATGAAGTACTTACAAATAATACCTATGGGCCAGAGGGCCAAAAAAACTCTGGCATTTCCAACTCAATTCCCTCAAGTTTCAAGCTGAACATTTCTGGTTTCAGGAAAACCATCTATACCAAGAAGCCTTATTATCAGTAAAGCATATTTTCCCCCTTAAGATGCAAGGTAAAAAATAACCACTTATTTGAGTCACAATTCACAACTATCCTGTTGTGGAGTTTGGTCTGTATTTCTGTGCTTTTATAAATGACATTAAATGATGTGTTGTTTAACACAGGAGCAAAAGCGTGATTCATTATTTCGATAAAAAATAGAAACAATTATTTGTTCCTTTGAATTAATATTCAGTGTTCTTTCTCATCTGCCAGGCTTCGCTCACCATTCTAACATACTTCATGCTGTCAAGGTTCATGTCAGACAGAACCCCCTGTCACCTCATCTATTCACTCTCTGCTATCCTCCAAGAACTGTCACCACCCCCTGGAAAGACTTCTTCAGTGCAGACAACACTTTTACCAGCCCTTGGCAGCAGGGTGGAGACACTGGAAGAATACATTGGAAATTTAGTGTTCTTTACATCTTAGCTTCACATGGTGTGCATGGCTGACTGTGAAAGAGAGGCTCACAAGTGCCTTAGAGCTCTTAGCAGCTATAAAAGCAATGCAAACATTAATTATCAATTAGAATAAACCAAATCATTCGGATAATTAAAAAGTCTTTATCCAGTTGTTAAGTAGTGCATATAGGTGCAATTGCTAATTTTATTCAATTCATTTAAATAATGTAATACTAAAAGCTTGTTTCATATCAGCAAAGTCATTTTATTATAACATATACAGTAAAGCCTAAGAAAGTAGAGTTTTTTTTTTCAAAACAAACAGTTTAATAATTCATGATCCTATGCTTTGTAAATATCTTATTTTTCCTTTTGATCCAAAAAAACTTAAGAATTAAAAATATAACAACAAATAATGTTCAGTTTTCCATATAGAATGTGCTATAAAAAGACAACAGAGACCTAGAGAAAATGAAATAAAATTGAAAACGGTCTGCTAGGTTAGAACCATATAGCCTTTAGGCTTGTTGATAGCAAGATCTTTGGCATGTACAGGGGGGGTAGTAAGATGGGGGGGGTCCACCAGCTTGGAAAATAATGGGGGGGGGGGGCACCTACACAGTCATATATAGGCATCTGAGCACTTCTGAATGAAATGATGACTTACTGGTTGCTGAAAAATGCAATGGGGCAGTTTGAAGGGTAGATGAGGGTGTAATAATATGTTGATTACTAATTGAAGCCATTCATGTACAGGATTAAGGCAGACAAATAAGGCCTACATTTTTTATACTGGCTTTTGTGGAAGGTACAACAATAAACTTTTCTTGGTAAATAGAGAAATGTAGGTAGATTTTATAAGACATCAATATTCAATGCCATGATTTATTATTTTGTATCTGCTATTTTACATGTAAACACAATAAAAATGCTGCTGTAGGGAACCAAGTTGACTCGGCAAAAGAGGATACCCATCCATCAATCATAGGTGGATACTGACCTATAAAAGGTAGGTTAACTAGGTATTAAGCAATGTAACTGTAACGTTCAACACAACACCAGGGAGAAAAGAAATACTTTGCACTCTAGGGGCGAATTTGGAAAAGCCCGATTTCACTTTTCCAAGTTTAGTCCTTTGAGATCTCGGAAGTTTCTCTCAGTAAATATTGTGAGATTTTTTTTTCGTTCGATATCTACCAATAGGAACTTTTCGATTGAGTTTTTAGATCAAATTATTTGAAGGAAAATTATCCATACTTTACATTAGTAGTATAGCTAACTTTCCAACAAAAAATCAAGACTGAAAAACTCTTGCAGTAAATAAAACAAATTTTTTTCATATCAATATTTACCAACAGAAACTTTCTATCGAGTTTTTCTATCTCAATTTTTTGATGGAATGGTAGCCAATACTTCTAATGTAAAGTATGGCTAATTTTCCTTTGAAAAATTTGATCGGAAAACTCAATCGAAAACTTCCTGTCGGTAGATATCGATTGAAAAAATATTGCGATATTTACCATGAGAAACCTCCGAGATCTCTATGGACTAAACTCGTAAAAGTAAAATTGGACTTTTCTGAGTTTATTAAATTTCCTAAATGTCCTGCAGACTAAACCTTATGGTCAGAGGGTCACCTTCTTCAAGTTGTATGACTTCTGAAGCAACTGTTTAAAAAAATTAATTATACCACAAACATGCAAATTAATTGCCTTAGAGCAGTTTAAAATGTATGTATAAAGATGAGGAAACAAAATGATAGATTGTGTTATGCGCCAAATCCACTGTGTTTGGAATCAACTAATTGTCACAGAAAATTTGGGTAACTACATATCAACACCTTGTCTACATAGCATTCCACTTCATTATTGCTTCATTTTGGGAAGGAGATTTGGTTGTGCATACTCAGAAACCAGCAGTGTCCCAGGGCACAGAAAGAGTGGAAACAGACTGGGCCATATTGACTAAAAGATGAATTCAAAATTGGAAAGTCTCCGGCATACCAGGCTGATAAAAACAATTCCTTTATTGAAGAACGTTTAAAAATCCATGTTATAAAAACAAAAACAAGGTGTAGGTGGCACCTACGCGTTTCGCGCCACAGCGCTTAGTCATGAAAGATGAATTCACCTGTCAAATTCACCTCACTACAGTTCTAGTTGCATCGCCAAAATGGTCACAAATTCACTTCTCTTTATTGATAAAGCTGCAGAGAGATTTGTCAAACAGGTTAACTGCTACAGACACAGTCACTTCCGTAGTGTGGAGAAGTCAATCCAATAGAAATAGGATGCAGAAGTCAGAATGCAGAATTGATGTGAATTCCCCCACTGAAGTGCACTGACTTCCTCCTCACTATATCCTACTAACTGTATATAAGTGAAAAATATATCTATTTTCATGTCTCCTTATCTCTAGTTCTTGTTTAGTAGTATGGAAAAATTTAGTTAGTTGTCACTTTTTATGTAATAGTCACCTTACACCACGCCGGAGCCTTGCCATCAACCCCCAATTCGCCACTTTGCTGTGGTGAAGTCAAACAGATGAAATTGGAGCAGTACAACTAGTCGCATTCCCTCCTTTGACACACTCCGCCACTTAGTCAATAGTACAGTCATGGCCAAAAGTTTTGAGAATGACACAAATATCATATTCACATGATCTGCTGC
>WMED01027966.1:0-10528 GCA_019650415.1 Pipa parva | reverse complement strand
TAGTCTTCCATGGTCAGATAACACACAAGCAATCAACAGATATCTTTTATTGGTCAATAACAACCATGGATACAGATAATTGTTAAGTTATATTGAGTTATTTTCTAACCTGAAATCTTTTTGAAAGTACCCATACTGGTATATCCTCAGAAAAAAAGATTTTTGATTTTGCCATAAAACATTGTATATTGGTTATAAACGTTGATTAAAGGGACATTAAAGTCTCAAAAAAAAGGCAAAAAACATAGTGTACCTTTAATATATAATAAAGCACAAGCTGATTCCCTTTTTTTTTTCAAATATAAGATACCTGCACAATCAGTGATCTGGTGTGGGACACTGCCACCTCTCTGATCACTCCAAAGGCAGTGGTCAGCGTCCACAGAACATGTGCAGTTGAAGCAAGCACAGGGAATCAGAGATTCATAATCAGAGAGGGAAGTGATGTAATACAGGCCTCTTAGACCCGCCCACTCAATTCCCTTAACCAATTCCTACAGTGCTGCTAATGAGTGACAGCAAAGGGGGGCGCTGGGGAAGCAATGTGTGTAGGAGTGAAGGAGCAGCTACAGCAGGGGTCTCAAACTCGTGGGCCAACTGCAGCCCTCGGGACATGAGTTTGCGTCCCCCGGTCCTATGCTCCACCAGGCATTTTGTTCGCCGGTGGAGTGCTGGATCTGACACAAAAGGAATTCTAGCTGACTCCCTCTGTACAAAGAGGAGGGCTCCTGTGACCTGATCGGTCACGGGAGCCAATAGGAACCCGGGAGCGCATGTGATCAGCGCTTCTGGGTTCCTTCTCCTCTAATGTGCTGCCAACAGCAACAGCACGCGCTGCCGAACTCTGCCGGGGGTAAGTAAAACTCCCCCATTATCCCCCCAACTATCCCACAGCAACCACTGATCCCCCTCCCCCACGGCCACAACTGTAAAACATTAAAATAATCCCCAATGGCCCCACACACACCCACAATACTCCCACATACCCCAGTGGCCCCACAATACCCCCCTGTGTCTCCAGCTTGCCCTCCAACCATAAAATTTACCCTCAATTATAATAAAAAAAAAAAAATCACAGATGTGCCAGTAGCCCATAAAGCCGCACATTGCCCCACATCGCCCAGCAGAGCCGCACATTGCCCCACATCGCCCAGCAGAGCCGCACATTGCCCCGCTGACCCGCGTATTTCCCCACAAAGGTGCTAATTTACCCAGCAGAGCTGCATATTGCTCCACAAAGCCTGCAGGGCCATGTATTGTTTTTAATCTGTTGTTTTCTTGTGGAAAACCTGATGCGGCCCTGCCTCACCCAGACTCTACTTCCAGTGGCCCCTGGGTGAATTGAGTTTGAGACCCCTGAGCTACAGGTACCAGGTAGGGGAAGGAGGGGGATCGAGAGGGAGAAAAGCTACACAGTATGAAGCAGGGGAAATGAGGGGGAGCAGCTACACAGTATGGGGCAGGGAGGGGGAGCAGCTACACAGTATGGGGCAGGGAGGGGGGAGCAGTTACACAGTATGAGTATGGGGCAGGGGCATTCTGACACCTCCACTGGGATTAATTCTCACACCTTCAAAACTATTTGTGCAGTAAACACAATAAAATACATCTAAATAAATAAATGTATCTTCATTTTACAAAAATAAATATTCATGGTTATGATTTCAATTAGTTTTTATTCTATACATCAGCATCTTAGTTCTATTATATTATATATTAGACTATCATTTTAAAAAGGATGTCCCTTTTCTGTTAAGAGTAATTTACCTATTTAGAAAATGATAATAAAATTTTTTTCTTGTTTACATGCTGCTGTAAACCCTTTACCACTTATGAAAGTACTGGCAGAGTGTAGCAGTTACAGGCAGGGTGAAGCTGATAAGATGTAGCTTCCTGCCAGTACTTCTGCAGTGATGTCACAGGTCAGGATTAGCATGCTTAATGTGATAAAAATGGCTGCCATAAGTGTGCAGAGCTGTATAAACTTCAATGGGACAGTACAGAGACTACAGAGTGATTCTATATTTTTTAACCCAATGATTTAGGAGGCAGATAGGTGTACTACTAATATATGTATTTGTGTGAAGGCGCCTTCAGTTTTTCTGTAAGCATTGAAAAATCTGAACTTCTTTGATACTAGAAAAATAACTTTTGTGCTTTTAATTGTTTGCCGTCTCCTTACCAACATAGCAGCTTCAGCTCCTTTTACAACTAATATACAGGCTATTCTTATAAAAGGAACATATTGAGGCGTTCATTGATTAAAGTGAGAATTTGATTGTCGTATTTGCAGACAGCAGGTTCCTATAGCAACTTTAAAGTCGCGACCACAACAATATTCCCATAATGAAGTTACAACTTTAATAGTAGCAGTCTATTGTGATAGTTTTTAGCTGGCAAATTCACACCTTTGCGCATCAATTCGGACTTTAGCCAATAACGCCCTCAGACTTGGGCAATGGCAACAAACCATTGCTTTCATCATTACACCCTGTTAAGCTTATCAGCACAAAACCTGAGAAAAGAAACAAGTGCAATAGCAAAATACACTACATTTATATCATTTTATAAAAACAGCATAACTGCAAAATGCCGCTAAGAGGATTAGGAAAGTCTCCGGTTCAAATCAGAACAGAATGAAAATTGAAAAATGCTCCCACAGATGTTTACACCAAAAGATCACTGATTCGCTCATTTCGCAGTCAATCAAAAAGAAATTCAGCCTTCGACAGATCATCCAATCATCATGCAGAAGCGGAGCGTCTGGCCAACCGAAGCCAGCCCACTGCCCCATAGACCTCCAGAGAAGCTGAGCGTCCGATGGGTGGGACAAAGCCCAGCCATTTATCCAATGCCTTATCTCATTTCACTGCACTTTTTGCTTCGCTATTGAACTCTGTGGACGCTCAGCGTCTACACTGTTTAAAGCACTGTGAAGCTGTAGTAATGAGTGAGAGGAAAGATGCGTCATTACTAGTGATAAGAAGCTGATTCTGAACAAAAGTTGAGCATGTTGTAGCGCATATTTAGTCACTGACATGTACACACAACAGTGTATATTTGATCACTTATTTTTTGACATTTTAGGGGAAGCTGAGCTTCCCTTGCAGTCTTAGAGAAATCGCCACTGGTCCAGACCCTTCAATGATACCAAATACTCTTATATAACTGAATAATGAATAAAACGTACAATGAAATGATGTTCTATGTAAGAGGCACCAAAATATAACCTAGAGTAAAATTTATCTGATCATAAGATTTACCTGTCATCGCTTTAGATTTAAAAATAAACAATTAATAAGAATAGAAATGTGATTCTTTTTTATACTGAAGTCTTTCATCTTCCTAAATTCTTGGGAATATAGTTCTGTACCATTTAATGATCAAAACATGAAATTTCAGCAGCAATCTGCAACACATGAGCATGCATGCCAAAGCCCTTTTGATCCAAGAGTGGGGAATTATCTGCAGTTGGGTGTGCATTAAAGGATTATTCCAAAACTTAAGTCTTACAGAATGTTTAATGTGCATCTCAGAGAAAACAAGAATACAGTTTACTAAACATTAAAGTCAATGTCAAACAATGTGTTCTGAAGTTATCAGTAAAAACCTCAAAATACAATGGGCAATTGCGTCAAACTGAATGGCTTTTCTGCAGGAATCGGTACATAATACTTATTTTCTGTATGTATTTTCTGGCAGTAAAATGCCTGCAGTGTGATGTGGTAATGAGATGTACTGTATCCTCATTTTGTTACAGCAGTTACTAAAAGTTATAGCAATTCACTGGGGAAGCAGGGAACAAACTAATGACAATTTTAGTTCTGAGTTGAGTTCTGCTTCTGCTTAAATGTGTGTAAGTGGAGGTGAAAACTCAATGCACTAGTTTTTAGTTGAAGGCCATGATAATAGCTCTTCGCATGTTGCAAGAAAAAACTGCCCACAGAAATTACTGTTAATAGCTGCTGCTCAGCAACAAATGCCCTAGATTAAAAGAACTAAACTATGGCTTGAAGTGGACCTGTCAGGGTCTGCTCCGATGCCCAAGTTGAGTTGGGCGGGGCTAAAAGGATGACTGACAAAGTTCCTCCAATCAGATCCCTTAAATCACAATATAGGGATTTGCTTGGAGAAGCTATAATGTCAATAATTTAGCTCCGCCCAAACCAACTTTTGATTGCTGTTTTAGACATACCTCCTCCACCTCATAGACACACAGAGCTTTATAAAGACCTGTGCCACAAACCCTATTGTGTGAGTGTCTGAGAGAGGGAGGGGCTGTCTCAAAAGCAAAATGGTTGCCTTGTACTATTAGTGAACAATGCTATGCAAAAGCTCATAACTTCTTAATGGTGAGTCAACACTAAGTGAGAAGTGTTTCCCCCAGTAGTTGTTTCATGTGACGCAGAATGATTGAGTTTGCAGCATTGACAAACTCCTACACCAGGAAATGTGTGTGAGACATATACTGGCCAGTTTTCCATGAAAAGATACCCTACTTACTAATTAGCACATGAGCACAAGTTATATTTCTCTCTGTAATCTCCTGTAAACAAGCTTAATATATGCAGTCTAAAGGTCACCACACTGCTTAACCAATAGCAGTCAGGCAGCTTTTTCTTCTCATGTTGTCTGACTTGCAGAACAGAAAGAGGAGGGGGAGGAAAATGTCATCTCTCAGGAAAACTAATTAAGGAAAGCAAACTGCAAGTATTATTTCTTCCCTAAACATTTTTTTAACCATTTGCGTCACCAATTGGCTTAGTATAAAGGGTTTTATATGTATGTGTGCAGTTATATCAGCACTATAGTGCCCCTTTGAAGTTTAATTGTGATTTTATCTATTGATTTAATAAGGGATTAAAACAAAGATTACTTATTTTTTAATGCTGCTGTAAACTGGCCAAAGAATGATGTATGTGCATGCTTGCAGTGCCAGTTTAGACTTGGAGGTGTGATGTAATAAAAAGGAAGCTCAAATATACTGATGTCACATCTGTTTAAGCCAAACAAGTTGCTGTAGCGAAAGCCTTTCAGCTGATCAGCTTTAGGCTGAGGCCACAATGGTTACTTTGTAGCTGAGCTAATTGTAATTAGACTCATTATTGCCCATGGTGCAAAACAAAAAACATGTATGTGGCTAGGTTCAAATGGTAGAATTTTGCTCAGAAAAAAATGCCAAAAACACATGGTTACAAAAACACATTGAAAGTAATAACTATTGGCTGTGCAATGACACACTGGCATTTCACAGATTGATGCTCTTGGATGCTTCTTGCTATGTTTTTTCCAATTGCGTAAATCGCTACCCTTAAAATGAGACAGAATTAGTAGCAACAGGGATTGAACAATGGCGGTAACACTTGAGGGAAAAGAGCTGAGATAGTTAGATGTTTTACATGGAAGCACCGCCCTGAATGTTTTTTTTTCTTAAAAACATGTAGGAAAATTATCTACAAGCTAGTGTGGCCCTGATCTAAAGCAAATTTTGTTATTTTACTTTATGCCTTTAGTTCTCTTTTAAAGGAATACACAATTTTTGTCAAGGAGATACATTTTTCTTGCCTTTGAAAATGTTGCTTATTTCACTGTGCTGATAAGCTAACTAGACCAGGGGTTGGCAACCTTTTTGGCTGACAGAGCCATATAGTGCGGCTCTGCTCAGCCCTTTCAAATCCGGAACCGGTGACGTCAGCGGCTCCAAATTGGCTAGCAACCCAGAAGTGTGGTGACGTCAATGGCTCCAGATTGGCTAGCAACCCAGAAGTGCTAAGAGAGCTTTGTCTCTACAGCGCTTGCTGGCAAATTGTAACGAGCAGTGCTTTCATGTGAGTACCACTCGTTACAGTCAAAGATGCAGCCATCAAAACAGCCACATCTGGCTTGAGAGCCATAGGTTGCCAACCCCTGGCCTAGACAATACTGATGAAAACGAAGGCTTGTTTACAGCAATATAGCCATGCCTGCATATCAGTCATAAAGTGAGGTAGGACTGATGTGCTGGCAATAAGGGAAATTGCAAGCACAAAAACTATTCTAACCTTTCAAAATATAATAATTGTTTTTTTTAATGCTATTCTACTTTACTATGCAATACACAGGTCCAGTATACTGAAATGTATGGACACATACAAGGGAATTTATCAACCTAACTTTACAGAGGTCTAGTAAAGTACAGCAGACAATCAACACCTGGCTTTCAGATTTTTAGTTTCCTTGTATCAGCGATTGCTAGCAGCTGATTAGTTGCTTTAGGTTATTAGAACTCTGTAAAAATTGCCCCTGTTGATAAATTGCCCTAATTTTGTCTAAAGCATGCTATTTTACACCGTAAGATAATTCAAACATTACATGCTATACCTTGTTGGCACAACCTTCTATTTCTGTACTATATATATTTCCACTGGGTGAATAACACAACCATATAACATAAAATATATAATTAAAAGGGAGAGACAGAAACTACCACAAACAATGAATATGTCATCAACATCTTTTTTTTTTTTTTTTTTTTTAGAAAGCAGGACATCACTACGCAAAAAAACTAACTTTTCAAACCTTAAAATGAATGGAATAATCCTGATTGATTGGCTTATTTATAAGAATAAAAGAACTTTGAAAAAAAGAATGCTCTTTTACATTGTGGTGAAAAGAATTCACTCAGTGGATAAAATTACTATTCAGCTTCCAACGGCCTAAGCAGAGTTCATCACCTGCCCAGCAGGTAATGTGTTTGTTTGAGGAAGAGCAGTATTTGTTCATGAAAAACCATACGGTAAGCAAAGTTATGATCCAGGACGAAATTTATTATTTTTTGTTTCTATTGGATTTTTTTGATGAGAAGGTATCCTTACTTTACATGAGTAGTTTGGCTACCTTTCGATTGAAAAATCCAATTGAAAAACTTGATCGAAAAGTTTCAATCGATATTGACCCATCAAACAGCCGAGAACTATAGGGGATAAACTCGAAAATGCCAAAATCAGCCTTTTAATACATTTCGCCCGTAAACTAATTTCATTCACACTCACAAAGTCCTGACTTCTTCTACTGCTTGCAGAAGGAAATGTATCTCCTCTGCCTTATAGTCATGTGACTGGGGCTTGCCAATAAAATACAAAGGGTGTTCTTAAAACTACAAAATATTAAAGGTATTGATTTGTTTTCAGTGACAATATCGTAAAATTGCTATTCCCATTAGAAGCAATGTTAACTAAACCAAGTAGTTTTTTTATGCTACTTTATCTCTGGAGTGCTGTTTTAACAAGTAATGTGGAAGTGGAAATGATATAGAACCTTAGAATAAAAAAAGCAGGTGGCAGTCTGGAAAAGCTTGTGATAATGATAATGTACTGCAGTGAATTAGGCGAGATAACATCGTTCCTATGACTCTGAAATTTAGACAAGATCATAGACGCTCCTGTTTCACATCAACAAACCATTTAAAGAGAAACTAAAGCTGAAAAAAAGACATATTAAAAACTTACCTTATCTTAAGTTGAACCGATGCAGTCACTGTTTCATCTGTACTGTAATTTCTTTGCACCGAGGCAGAATGCACAGCGCTTAGACTGACAGAGGAACCAGCGCAAAGCTCTGCTGACATCTGGACAAGGGCTCATACAATCACGCTCATTGACATTGAAATCCATTTGTACCGCCAATTCCATAAGTGGGTGGAGCTTAGTGTAGACTCCTGCGTCAGCCTAAACGCTGTGAAGACTGCCTCGGTGATGAGAAATTATCATACAGATGAAGCTGTGGCTGCAGCTTTTCAGCTTTAGTTCTCCTTTAACCTGGATTTCATCTAATTCCCATAATAAAGCATTTAGCATTATTCCTAGGAAAAATCAGAAACTTTTTTAAGGCTGCTGTCACTTTATAAATGCTTTACATGAATACACACTATTGTATGTATTAATCCATACTATTTGTGAAACACAGTACATATGTCATAGAAAAAGTCTTCAAGATGGTAAGAAGTCTTTCTTTACAGCTCATCCTGTCACATTGCATAAGTCTGTAAGCAGCTAGGACTGTCTCAGCCTGAGCAGAAAACACAGCAGTGCTGTAAAAATGCTGTAAAACACTGGGAATTTTCACATACAGCATGTTTTATCTTAACAATGTCAATAGTATTTTGACTCCTGTCGGCATGTAAACTGAAGCAATCTCAACGTAAGCGAAGCATGCTGCTTATACAGACGCTGATGCACCGAGCGAATCCAACCACTCCACGTGTAGTCTTTCCACTTAGTGCAAACATGTGTTGGTTCAATGCCAGAAGGCCTCCAATTTGAGGACTTAAAAGGCATAAGGTGAGGCTTTAAAATGGCCGATTCTGTGATTTACTTAAATCTGATCCTTTGGCTGTAATGGAAAAAAAAAAAGCTTAGCATGGGTGATTACCATTTCATTTCACATGCCTCGGGAAAGCTTATTTGTAATGAGAAAAAAGTAGCTACTAATCTGTGATATTGCTGTCGCTAGATCTATTCGCAGCCACTGATAATTTGAACACAAACTTCCAGGTATTTTAATCGCATCTAATCCAATGTATTAAATACATTCTTTAGCAGCCTCACTTACACCTGTGAATAAAGGTATCCTCTAGATAATTATACAATTCTGCTGACATGCCATGCCCTGGAGGTGAGGCATTTGTGGATATGAGATCAATCGGTAATGCTTGTGGTGAGCGGAAACATGCATGCAGCTCAAACAAGCTCCCATAAGCCACAGTTCAGAAACAAGCGTAAATGATAGGTTGCTGTAGGCAGGGTAATCACACATAAACCCATGATTATACTACGGCACCACAGCATTAATCCCTAAAACAACTTAGCCTGGCCTATATTAATGGTGAAAACTTTAAAGCAAAAGACAGTTTTTCCTTTAAAACCCTATGGCGGCTGAAACTGATCCGCTTTGTCTTCTGTAAATACTGTGTCACAAATGGTTAACCATTTGCTAAACATGCAAAAATCACTCGTGAAGGCACAAACTCGTCTCTTTTAAAAGGAACAGTAACAGCAGGAAAGTAAAATTGGTGGATTGGCGTGGGAGTTATTCCTATACAGGAATACAGTGCTGGCCAAAAGTATTGGCACCCCTGCAATTCTGTCAGATAATACTCAGTTTCTTCCAGAAAATGATTGCAATCACAAATGCTTTGGTATTAATCTCTTCATTTAATTTGTCTTCAATGGAAAACCACAAAAAGAATTGTCAAAAAGCCAAATTGGATATAATTCCAAACCAAACATAAAAAAGGGGGTGGACAAAAGCATTGGCACCCTTAGAAAAATCATGTGATGCTTCTCTAATTTGTGTAATTAACACCACGTTACTTACCTGTGGCACATAACAGGTGGTGGCAATAACTTAATCACACTTGCAGTCAGTTGAAATGGATTTAAGTTGACTCAACCTCTGTCCTGTGTCCTTGTGTGTACCACATTGAGCATGGAGAGAAGAAAGAAGACCAAAGAACTGTCTGAGGACTTGAGAAGCAAAATTGTGAGGAAGCATGAGCAATATCAACACTACAAGTACATCTCCAAAGACCTGAATGTTCCTGTGTCTACTGTGTGCAGTGTCATCAAGAAGTTTAAAGCCCATGGCACTGTGGCTAACCTCCCTAGATGTGGACGGAAAAGAAAAATTGATGAGAGATTTCAACAAAAGATTGTGCGGATGGTGGCTAAAGAACCTCGACTAACATCCAAACAAGTTCGAGCTGCCCTGCAGTCTGAGGGTACAACATTGCCAACCCGTACTATTCGTCGGCATCTGAATGAAAAGGGACTCTATGGTAGGATACCCAGAAAGAGCCCACTTCTGACCCAAAGACATAAAAAAGCCAGGGTGGATTTTGCCAAAACTTACCTGAGAAAGCCAAAAACTTTTTGGAAGAATGTTCTCTGGTCAGATGAGACAAAAGTAGAGCTTTTTGGGAAAAGGCATCAACATAAAACATCAAAGAAAAGAACACGGGTCCCTACAGTCAAACATGGCGGAGGTTCCCTGATGTTTTGGGGTTGCTTTGCTGCCTCTGGCACTGGACTGCTTGTCCGTGTGCATGGCATTATGAAGTCTGAAGACTACCAACAAATTTTGCAGCATAACGTAGGGCCCAGTGTGAGAAAGCTGGGTCTCCCTCAGAGGTCATGGGTCTTCCAGCAGGACAATGACCCAAAACAAACTTCAAAAAGCACTAGAAAATCATTTGAGAGAAAGCACTGGAGACTTCTAAAGTGGCCAGCAATGAGTCCAGACCTGAATCCCATAGAACACCTGTGGAGAGATCTCCAAATGGCAGTTTGGAGAAGGCACCCTTCAAATCTCAGGCTCCTGGAGCAATTTGCCAAAGAAGAATGGTCTAAAATTCCAGCAGAGCATTGTAAGAAACTCATTGATGGTTACCGGAAGCGGTTGTTTGCAGTTATTTTGTCTAAAGTTTGTGCTACCAAGTATTAGGTTGTGGCTGCCAATACTTTTGTCTGGCCCATTTTTGGAGTTTTGTGTA
>WMED01027965.1:0-10528 GCA_019650415.1 Pipa parva | reverse complement strand
CCCTCCTTGAAAGACCAGCATCCGCCACTAATATATATATAATATATATATATATACACACACACACAGGAATCCGCTGTTTAGTCAATAAGGAGTAGACAATAAGGGTGTACACACATTTGAGGGTGGGGTGGTCCCTCTGGCTGTCCTGAATGGCAGAAGATGTTTCTTGACACAATCACTTTGAATCAATACATTACTTAATTTGCAACAATGTTCCACTGCTACTATTCGCCTGACTGGAACAAAATCACTTTGTCCACCCTCATAGCAGCGTGAACTCTCCATTTAGTAAATACGCAAAATTGACTTTCATTCATAATGGCTGAATTAACACGAATCGTCACAAATTAATTTGTACTTTGATAAATAACAGTCTATCTGATCTACAATGATTACCTCACCAACTATACCTGTCTTAATAACGCAATAAACAACAGACATAGAAGCAGTACTAAATATGTTGGTGATCCCATTTATTCATCATTTCTCTTTTATAAGCAAATATTTTCACAATGCACTCTGTCGGTAATGCTGTGGACAAAACCTGGACAAACATATATTTCCAGCTGGCTCTACACTGTATATTCTTAACATGTGTGTTTGGGCTGACAGAGAATAGAGTGATGTATCTTCTTTATTATATGCTTGTAATTTACTTCACTTGTTTTTTGTTAAGCACTTTTCCCATGTCTGTATTATAACTGTACTGTTGGATTGTACAGTGCTGTGTAACCTAGTGGTGTATTATAAATAAAACTATACATACATACAATTATTCACAAAGGCCTGTCCACAAACAATTTTGTGCTTTGGGAGAGACAAAAAGGTAGGACTGTGTCTCCATACTTTATATAAAAAAAATGATTATTAAAATATATGTATGACTGTGAACTGGTGAATACAGCAATTGTCAATTAAGAAGAACCAACTTCAACCTCAACCTCAGATACTGTTGAGAAAGTATATGAGGAAATTGTAAATCCTCCAGAGAAAACAGAGATTTTCACATTAAGTATTGCATATTACAATATTACAAATTATCTGTCTTTCGAGATTAGTGGTAGTGCCAAAATTCACTTAAGCCTGATAATATATGTGATTTTACGAAATATAAACAAATAAGGTGAAATTTTTTAATGTTATTTATCCAAAAAAAGGTACTGTTCATTTGAGGATTTAGATAGCACAGTAGTATCATGACACCTAGTGGTAATTAAACTTTATTGCAGATCTTACAATAAAAAACTGATTTATGTTAGACCTAATAAAATCTGCCTTCTAAAACAGACAAAGTTTTCTTTAGTCATTTAATATATAGGGGGTTATTGGCTAAAATCCAAATTGTTGTGTAAAGGTGTAAATTCGCAAGCTAAAGATAAGTCGCAGTAGACTGCTACTGTCACAGTCACATCTGTATAATGAGAATATTGTCGCAGTTGCAACTTTACTATGGAAATATTATCACCGTCACAACTTTAAAATGTGAAAATTGTTGCAGATTTGCTATGGGAATCCACTGTTTGAGAATTAGATGGTCGAATTCTCTTTTTAGTCAATAACCCTCTTAATCTTCAATATAGGTTTTAATAAGTACATTGGTAAATTAATTTATTGTACAACAGATCATTTTACTACAGTCCTCTTTACAATCCTATTTGCCTTAGGGCGAAATATACTAAAGTCAAAAAGGATTTTCGACCTTTTCGCCCGATTTTTGTAAAATTTAGTAAATTTCACCTGTTACGTGTGTCTACATTGAAACTGCATACCACCATAAATTGGAGTATAATTAACGTCAAAATGGCTGCAGTATTTCCTGATCTCTGTCCTGGGTGATTTCTTGTGTCTGGGATAATTGCATGGCAATGCTCAGACTCAGGAAACAGCATTGGAATGGGAAGGGATTAGCTGTACTTTAAACATCTTTGTATGTACAACATAGAATTCTTTTACTTACACTGAGAGGGGTTTTTTGCTCTCCCAGGTAAAAGCTGACAGAAGGATTTTAATATCTAGTTATACCAACTTGGAAATTATATTTAGTGAAAACACTCAGATCAGGACCAGTTCAGGCAACAGGTATGGACAGAAGTTACCTACAACCCAGAGTTTGGAAAAGGATAATCCACAGACAATATGGGCTCTTATTGCTATATTAAGCATTTTTAGGGCAAAATTTAATAAAGTCTCGATTTTTTGATATTTTTCAATAGAAAGGTAGACTATGATTTTATATATTTCATTGTTTAAACAAAAGTTCCATTCTTACCTTGCTTCCTTTTGCCTGTCCTGCAGTTCCTCCCTGTGTTACATATAAGTAAGTTCAGTCTGGAAAGAGCAAATCCTTCCTAATATGAATACATTGAGGTCACACCATTTCCTTCTGAATACGTAGGTGTGCATAACATGGGTGTCCACCAGACGACGAAATGGGGTACATTGGGAGTAGTTCTAATCTGCTAATACTTCACATACATGCATCACGTGTCCTTGTATCTGAGTTGGTTTATACAGTATATACCACTTCTTGATTGCCTGAAATTTGGATCTAATTAACTGTATTTTACCCCTTAGTATGGGACTGTGCCCCCCATCCTTAGATACTGTAAAGACTGAATGCACATTGCCAACCTATCTGCACCCAGGATTCTTTCTCCTAAATTCTACTTTCTTCTACTCCTGGATGATGTGGGGAGGACACCAAGAACTGTTTACCATTACTGGGGTCGTTATTGTAATATGGAAAAAAAAAGTCAGCTACATTGCTCTACATGGGGCATCAGTGGGAAACATCTGAATGTGACCATCATTCAAGTCTATACACCGACAGCAGATGATGACAAGTAAGACTATGAGTACTTCTATGACCAGATCATGCAGCCATGGTATAAATGGACCAAATATCGAAGAGCAAGGACCTGTCATTAACCAAGGTGGCCAGTCACAGCCATTGTTTCCCTATGGCTGTGAGATATGGACACTGAGAAAAGCTGACAAAGGAAAAGACAATTGTGTTGTGGTGTTGTATAAGATTTCTACAAATCCCACAAAAACTAGGGTCATCAACAAAGATGTTCTGGAACATATCAACCCAGACATGCCCCTGGTTGGCATGATAACCAGGCTAAAACTCAGAGGATAGAATTGGAATTAGAATTTATTACTTGTGCTTATCTAATAACCCATAATCATTGTTAGATCATGTATTGGTTAAAATGTACACACATAATTTCAAATAAGTAGCCTAGCCCGGTCACATTGGCGATTGTCAGTAAAATAAATGTGGCTAGCAGTAAAAGGTCAGGGATCTGTTCTCCAAAAGACACCCTTCAATAAAATATGCCCCACCCCCTGCACAGAGTGGGGACATGGGGTCAAAGGACCCCGTCTATTAGAGTTGGGGTTTGTTTTTGTTTTTTTGTGGGTTTCTTGGCTTTTTTTAAATTAATTTGCTGTTATTACTTTTTAACTGATTTTTGCTGATAACTCTATTTTGAGTACTCATCATTTAGAAACATTGTTGCGGAGTAATTTTTTTCTGAGTTGCTGTTGGATAGTTGGCTGTTGCTTTTACTTTGTGGCTGATTTGGTTGTGCTGTTAATTGGCTCTGTAGTGTGAAATTGGGTTGTAATGTAATTATAGCTGGTGACTTTTTTTTTTCCACATTTCTGCAGGATGCAGTCAGATTGCATACTGGGGATATACTGTATATGTTTTTGATATAAACTGTCAATTTACAGGTCTAAACTGTTTTATCAACTATGGCGATAGTAAAGTTCCATGTACTGTTATCTCAAAGTATAATTTTTTGGGGAGATAACGCCTCATACCAAATAACTCATGTGATGAATATGTCACAAATCGCTAACATTCTTGTTTTAATAGAAAGTAAAAAAAGTACTTTGATTTACTTATGTAGTAAGTGCAGAGTACCATCTCATGTCAATAAATTACACCATGGAAAATTGAATTACTGGAAACAATGACTTTTAATGAAACTGAAAATAATTTGTTATAAATAAAAACCATAAAGGCAATATTAGCCAAAATAAAACAGTAATGAACCACATCTCTTTTTATATTGTTCTTTTTTTTTTATTGTTAAAGTTGTGGCAATTTTTATAGTTGCAGCTGTTATAATGCTTCCATAGTAAAGTCACGACTGTGACAATACTGTCATTATAAAGATTAACGCATGATGTAACGGAGTAAAAGTAGTGTTTTTCTCACCACAGATTTACTCAAGTAAAAGTCTTTCACAATTAAACTACTCTCACAAGTACAATTTAAAAAAAAAACAAAAAAAAAACTACTTGAGTAAATGTAACGTAGTAAAAGTAGCTCATTACTACCCACCCCTGATGGCTAATGATGTGTTTGTGTCTTCACTGTGGGAATTCTCCGTTTAGTGAATTAGGAGTAGAGAACTGGAGCATTGTAACCCAACTTCGGTAGTCAAATTCTCACTTTGATAAATAAGCCCCGAAATTCGTCTTTTAAAACCTGCTTCTTCTGATAAATACAGAGGTATATGGGAATCAATTGTAATCAAACCTTCTCTAGTTCAGTTTGTTGGAAAGCAACATGAAATCAATACAATTGTCCTGTAAGTCCCAAAAAGAAAACTTTCACAAATGAAATTCTATGTCATAAAATTTCCTGATTACAGTGACTGTTAAAGTGTATCTGTCCCCTCAAAAATTTAAAACAAATTTAGGTTCTACTAACGAAATAAATGTTTTTGTAAATATATTTATTTTTTTTAAAATGAACCTTTATACAGTGTTTCTGTCATATTCCCTGTCAGCCTGACTTTTCTTTCTGGACTTGGGTTGGGTGGGGCTAAATGATAATTGACATTATAGCTCCTCCAATCACATCCCTTAAATCATGATCTAGCAGGGATCTGAATGGAGGAGCTATAATGTCAATCATCATTTAGCCCCGCCCAACCCGACTCAGGAGAGAAAAGTCAGGCTGGCAGGGAAGATGACAGAGAGAAACACTGTATAAAAGAAGATTTAAAAATAAAATAAATTAAAAATAAATAAATATATATATATATATATATATTTACAAAAATGTTTATTTCATAAGTACAACCTAAATTAGTATTAGTTTTGAGATGACAGGTGCACTTTAAATTGAGCCACAGAAATACCTTCAACTGGCCCGTCCAGCTATATTCCTAAAGATGGACAGTCTGGGTGGTTTGATAAGGCACTGCCGCTACAGAACATTGGCAGGCTGTGCATAGTTGTATTAAAATGTATATCTTTTTTTTCATAACCATATAACTGTATGTTTTACAAAATAATTCAACCATTTACAGTGCAGCCATCAAAATCACAGGAAAGACAACAAGGAAAAGGTTGTGATAATATGATATTGGTTTTATTGTTTACCAATACATTAAAAAAAGTATAATTACAGATAAATTAATATTTCTTTTTTTTTTTAAATATAAAAGGTCTTTGTTCACAATATTTAAGGCCCGTTCTGATAACATCTCAGAAGTTCCATTTGACAGATTTATCTGTAAGATAGAATCTGTTATTTTAACAGTATAAAGGTTATCGCATAAGCTTGGATATAAAAAAAACAAAAATCAAAGCAGAGCTCAGAAAACAGAAAGAATTCTAACAATGAAGTACATGTTCTTGCACAATGCAGTGAAGATTTTAAAGATGGCATGGCCAGATAGCAACTGATTTTGTAAATTATGTATTAAATTTGTTCCATGCATCTTACTTACTTCTCTTTCTTTCCATGTTTCCTTGCAGTACAGGGCCCCACTCTGTTTAAAACTAGCCCTGTTACCAAATGAAATAGGGAACACAGTTATATAATTAGGATTCTTAAGGCAGGTGCACACTTGGCCACTATTGATATATTTCTTACTGCAAGAGGGTTCCCCTACATCATTAATTCGAAGGCATTGCATCACATCTAACATTTCTGAGAAATGTCATGCCTTATGTAAAAAATATAAATATATTCATCACTCCTACATGTTAGACAACAAAGAGTTTTGTTAATGAAGAGAATCAAATGGATCTTTGCTAGACCTAAATACCTTGGAGTACAAGCCTCAGAAATGTACTCAAGATAAATAAATTGTATTAACTTATTTTAAATTACATTATTGGGAAGAGGAGTGTAAATCTTGTCAAAAACAAAATGTAAATACAAAAATAAGAATAGGTGCATCTGGTAGAAACTGTGTAAATATTTTATGAAACATTAGAAGTCTGGTACGACAGCTCCATACTGTTTGAGACGCTAGTCTAATCTCTGGCAATATAATGTACAGCAATGTATATTGCACTGCACTTCTACTCTTACCCATATTAACACTGTGTCAATGCAGTGGATCTCTGTAATATACTGGTTTGTAGCATAAAGTAGCTATACAAATGCTCCAAGGTGAAATGTACCACAATTACTATGCTATTACATTTGGGAAACAACATTACAAACTTTGTGTCCATATCCTTAGCAATAATGGGGAAACTGCATGTTATCTTTGTTCCTTCAGGCAGATGTTAATTTTATTTCCTAATATAAGTCTTAAATGAGAACTATAGTAATAAAGTATACTTACCTGATCGATCTAACAGCAGTACACTAGTTGTAACAATGCTCGATCAGCTTTCATCTCACAATCCTCAGCCCAGGATCGTGACATGAAAACTTCCCTCACTGCAGATCTTTTTCTGGGTATGTATGTGATGTCGACGTCACCTAGTACCCTACCCCCTCCCAAATTTTGCTGAACTTAACCAACTGTGCATTCACAAATCAAGAAAAATCAATCTGCACATGCACAGTTGGTTAAATTTGGCAACATTCGCTCTTCACTCCACCTGTTCGTTGTGTTTATTCATGTGTGGTCAAAATTTGGACTTATGACCAAACATGGCATACAGTTACATGGATCACAGGTTGTCACTGCATTGCAACAGGGCAGGGTTTGGTTCTGGTCATCTTGTGTCCCAAACTAACAGGTTAGTAACTGTGAAGGGGTGGGGGATTGATGCTGGCCAAGCTGCTCTGGGGTTTGGTATGCAAAGTTACAGGAGTGCAGCACCCCTGACCTGGTGCAACAGAGAGCCAAAGGAGCCTCTGTTAGTGCTGCTGCAAAGAGTGAATTTTTATTTACCGGTACTTTTCACATTATAATTACACAAACGTCTGCTTTTATATGTTAAGAAAATTCACCAGTGAAATCTTAGATCCTAATATACTCGCACAGAAGGGAGGTTCCAGCCTCCCATATACATTCAGTGCAGTAACCATCATTTTCAACAAATCAAAACCTCATGTTTAAATGCGAAAAGGTAAAGTATGGATTATGTTGTTTCACTGTCCAGACATGGTTCCACTAGCAAAGCACAGGTAGATGGAAGAAAATCTTCAAAGTTACAAGTGAAACAAAATCTTTAGATATATGTGAGCTTTTTTCATTTTTTTCTTAACCTTTATAATCATTATAATGGTACCTTTGCAGTATTACATTTAGAATTGAAGACTATTAATATCTGATTTTATCTGAAAACTTGCTAAAATTAGTTTAGAAACATTTAAAATACATTTGGAAAGATCAGGTTTATGCTCTGTAATAAAAGGTATTAACGATCTGCCCTGTTACAGTTAATGAACTACAACTCCCAATATTCTGCGACAGCTAAGGTGGCCCCTACTTTTTGAGAAACATAACTCCAACATCACTACACTGCATTTTATTATATTTGCAATAATTTGAAGGAAAAAAGCAGCTGTTAGAAAACTGTATTTGCCACCTCATACATAATCATTTTTGTCAAATTATGGAAACATGCCAATATATAGCAGAATGGTTTGCTAAGGTTGAACATTAGGGCCTTAAAAGAACAGTAACACCCAAAAAATTATAAGTCCCCAAAAACAATTACAGTTGCTACATAAGTAATCAGTATTGATAAATACAGACAGAATGCAATAAGATTCATGAATTTAAAATGGACCTATCAACTCAAAATTTGAATACTAATTTGGGTCCAAATAATGAAATAAATATTTTTGTAAATATATATGTATTTTAAAAAAATGTACATTTCTACAGCGTTTCTCACTGTCATTATCCATGTGAGCCTGACTTTTCTTTCTCGAGTTGAGTTGGATGGGGCTAAGAGGATACATCATATATATGATTGACATTTACATTTATTCCCATAGCAAATCCGCGATAAATTTCCCATTATAAAATCGTAACAATTTTTGATGTTGCATTGTTATATTCCCATAGTAAAAATGCATATGCGCGAGATTTGGCAGAGGGAGGGAGGAGCCACAAGTATTTGGGGGCGTGGATATAAATTTTGAGCGGCAGATCCTAAAGAAAATGGCGGCTTCTAGGTCTGGAAATCAGGAGTACTTAACAAAAAGACCTACTTTATAACATTACATTTTTTTTTTTTAGTGAATCTACATTAGTATTTAGCTTATCGATTAATTCAATTTACTTTGGATGCACGATTACAAGCTGACAGATCCACTTTAACTTCAAACTTAACATTTTTACAAGTGCTGTATTCAAATAAGTGCCATGTCAATCCAAAGAGGATTTTTTACATTTTGGATGTTACAAGTCCTTTAATATTTTTTTCTCTGCTTCATTCCAATGTTGGCTCTAGCTTAAAGAAACACTGATCTTTTCTTCTGTTCCAAGGCTGCAATCCTCTTCAGGTTCACACCTCCTCTTCAACATTCCCAATTTGTTTCCTACACATGCACATGCTCAAATTGCTTCTGTGCTTGCTCAGTCACTTATGTTAAAGAGGAAGTGAAGATGATTGGCTGTGCTAGAACAGAAAAAAATAAGGTCATTGTTTCTTGAAGCAGTAATGTGTACTAAATCAGAAGAAGGAGTCCTGATGGATGGGGAATCCGGTGTTTGGTTCAACCATATATTCCTATGCCTCCGTTAGGGCACTAAATGTAGCATAGTGTAAGAAAATGGAAACGGGTGACCTGAGAAACCATAGTTTAACTACCAAATACTTTTATTCACCACAACAGGTGACTTGAAAAAGGGACACCTAGCCCAAATTATGCTGTAGTAAATAAAATTACTTGGCAGTAATGTGTACGGTTAGGCTCAATTCAGTTTGTGACTAAAGGGTGGCAGCCAGTGTTACATAAAAGACAAACATGATAGACAATTCTTGGTATCAACACATGGATAATTATCTGATTCACATGCCTGTGGCCATTAGATTTATCAGCCTATAAAACAATATGGGGCTTGTTTAAGTGAGTATTTATTCATTAGGGATAAAAACACAATGGATATTGTACAATTCCTGTTGTAGTCATTGATGTTCTCTTTAATTCCAAACCTGAAATACAAGGATAAAACTATAGTGCTTTTAACAATATTAGAGAAAAAAAATCTGCTGTGCGAACAAGCCCTTGGACTGACCTTACATGTTGCTGAAGGTTAGTCTTCATTTTAAGAAACTAAGAATGAATAATAAATATTAAAAATAGCTTCCTAAAATATATACAATTATTGTAATCCTTAATACAAAAGCACTCTGATCTATTCTTGCTTGTGGGGTCAAATTAAAAGATGACAGCTCTGCACAAGACAAAACAAGAGAATACAAAAGATTGTAGAGGGAATACATAGGCATATTTCCCCCAGGGAACACGCATTATATTTTCTAGGACATAAGAAAGAGGGAGCACTGGTAAAACAGTCACTTTAATATAAATTCATATTTGACCTCGCTGTTCTAGAAATATTTACTGGTGCTGTGAGCTGCCAATCAAATATTTTAATATTGCACAGTCATGATAGACTGAGGATGATATTGTATGATAGCAGTACTCTCAAGTCACCAAAAGGATGAAAATTCCACTCTGACCCTATTCAAACACTTTTCTGTACCACATAATAAAAATAGTCAGTTTTGACAGGGTTTAAAAGAAATGTTTGCATTGAGGAAAAAACAGCAGTAGTTGTTGGAGTTGAAGAAATAAACACTTTTTTAAAGCATACTTTAAAACAGCTGTAAAACTGATTGAGTTCTGACCTTTTTCCTGTTAACATTAGTTTGTTTGTGTATTTAGGGGAGACATTACTCCTCTTACATCTCTGCTGACACAGGAAAAGGAGGGCTGCCCCTCACAATCAGACTAATATTCCCCAGAACTGCAGGAACTTCAGAGCTATATATTTAGTAGATTGGAAAATCAAATAAACTACGTTTGTACAGGCTTCTTATTAAAAGCATAATGAGCTGAAGCAAATGTTGCAAATTTGTCTGAAGGCGAACAGCCCCTATAAAGGAACATAACATGCTTTAATCTATCCCAAGAAGTCAATAAAAAAAACAATAGGTGGATATGAGAAAAAGCAGAATGACTTAAATTCCAAGGAAGTAATCATCACTCTATAAAAAGTCCCATCCATTACAGCAGAGGTCCCCAACCTTTTTTGCACCAGGGACCGGCTTTAAGGAAGACCAGTTTTCCATG
>WMED01027964.1:0-10529 GCA_019650415.1 Pipa parva | reverse complement strand
TAGTGGCACATTGTGAGGATGAACTAGGGACAGGGAGACATCGAAAGGGATGTAATATTCCCAATAAAGAATATATTGGACATTATTAGGTATTGATGTGCTGGAAGACAGCTCATTGTTTAAAGGCACCCTCTAAAATACTAATTTAATGAGTGGATATGTTGATGCAATATGTATAGCATTATTAGAAGGGACATGTTGTTACTGAGGTAGACTAAACTTTTACCAGTGTATGTGGTGCTTATCAATTTTTAGGAAAAACATTTTTTTCTGTCTCACCTTTATCATTTTTGTTATAATATATCTTATAAATTGTTTTTTTTGCATATGGGCAAACATATTTTCAGTGTGATTCAGCATCATTTTTTTTTCGGGGGTTTTCTTTATTTTATATTACAAATTTAAAATGTGGCTAATTATTTTGGTTTATTGCTTGTAATTTTGACATTTTTTCCACCTGTTTTTCTAACCTCCATTGTGACAAGATAACCCCATAGAAAAGAATGATCAGGTCTGGATAAGTTTTCAGAGAATTTTTCCTTCCACATAAACAAATATTGATTTGATAATAACTAAGGCTAGGGTCACACTAGCTGATTCTCAGAGGAGTTTTTCTTTTTTAAATTTGGCTCATTATTGTCTATCTTGCAAAACACAATAACCTGTGTGTATTATCCCACAGTAAACAATGGAAACTATTTTTCAGCTCAGCTGAAAATGAGCTATTGTGGACCCAGCATAATGCAGGTGTGAAACAGCATTAAAAGAAATAGACAAAAAAACAGTAATGAAATGATGTCAATGAAAATTTGAAATGACCAAAACAAAATAAATGGAGTAAAAGCACACATATGATGTCAGCTTCAGGGAGAGAGTTTGGCAGATATAAGGTATTGACTTCTGTGTATACATAAGTGACAGACTGGGACAGATACAGTTTGGTTTGTTTTAAATTTAAAAAATATCCATAGTGGGTCTGGCAATAACTAATGATGATGTTTCATTGAAACAGATTTAACAGTTTTTATGATGATTCTGGTGTGCACGAGTAATTGGAGAGACAAGGGTGACCAAAGAGTGTGTAGGAGGTACTGCTGCTCAACAAACCAGAATGGGGGCAGTCAGACAGCTATATGTGGGCTTGTGGATTCTGTCTATTATCACTAATGGACATCTAGACAAATGTATCCTGGAATTTTGCACTTTATCTTTCATGTGACTTCCATGTTAGGGGGCAGGGCCATTATTTCTGATGGTAGCCTTAGATTGGCCTTTGGAATCAACTTGCCTGGTGGACCAAGAATGCCACAATCTGACATTGATTTGACAAATTCACCTTTATGGATATCCACAGGATGTGCACCATTGGTGAGATCCAAATGAAATAATCTTTTAAGATTAATGTATTTTTAGTGCAATGATGAATCACTTGTCTGGAGGGCAGTGGACCAAGCGTGGCTAGGCTCCACAGTTAAAACCTCAACTTCTAGATACTCTCATATGTAAATACAATGTCATGAACCTGGAGCAGTAGCCAGATAGTACTAAATAGTGCTTTTGCATCGCAGTGCCTTGTGTACAGCTGCTTCTTAAAGACACAAATCACTCAAGGCTCTGGTTAACTCTGTAAGCAGTGTTTAGAGGAACACTTGTCTCTCAGCAATATGTTTTCCATTAAAGGAAGCATTCCAGAAGATTCTTTGACAACAAATTCCAGTGTGTTCCACTTAGGCTTTTCAGCCTATTCACTATTGAAATTCCTTTCTGTTTCTGTAAGCCTACTATTTCCATAGTAAGGAGGGGATAATAGACATATAAAATGGAAAAAGAAATGAGAAAGGAATTAAAAAGGGGATAAGGATGATTCAAATGGGTGTATGAAAGAAGAATGTAAAGGTCATTCCTTTCCTTATAAATCTTTGTAAAGTAGTACTAATTTGTAATACGTTCATACTGTATGCATCCATGTATCTGAACTAATGAATACAGTGGTACCTCGGTTTTCAAACAACTTGGATTTCAAACAAACTGGTTTTCAACCACGAAATTCGAGAAAATTTTGTCTTGGAATCTGAACAAATATTTGGAACTTAAACACCCGAGATGAGCAGAAAGGCATTCGCAGCATCAATACAAGTCAATCTGCGATTGGATTTCTTATGGGATAAATTGTTTTGGTTCTCAACCAAATTTGGTTCTCAACCGCACTTCCAGAACGAATTGTGGTTGAGAACCAAGGTATCACTGTAATTAAAATGAACACTACTTAAAAAGACACGTGGATCAACCTTGCGACATTGCAAAGATAACAGGCTGAACTATTGGACGTGTCTTTTTTTCAGCCTTATACACCATGTTACTATAGTAACAAAGTTTGTAAGGTCAAAAAAGACTTAAGCCATCCACTTCAGCCTTGGTTTAAATAGATCATGAGAGATCTCTGCATTGACCCTTTATATATTTATACATGACTGTTAGGTTCCCCTCAGCCTTCTTTTTTATTAAATGAAACAACTCCATATGTAACAATTTCTTGGTGCTGTAGTCCTTCCATTCAGTTTATTACTTTAGTTTCCTACCTCTAAAACTGTTCAAGCTCTACTATATCTTTCTTGTGCATTGATGTCCAAAACTGTACAAAAATATAATTTTTAAGGCTTCTAGCAAGTCAGGAAGAAATTTAGAGGCTTTTCCATTCTATCACTAGCCTTTAGCCAACAGAAAATGTATCAGATATTTTTATAAGAACCCAAACTCATACCTTCACCCTATCATGAACTATGTACTTAATTCCCTACTGACAATTGCCTCTTTGGTGTAACGTGGTGCAGGTGATATTTCATAGAATCTAAATGTATATAAATATTATAAAACATCAGTGATGCCATTGTGCACTGTGGATGCTGGGTACTGCCCTTCCAGAAATGTATCAATCATGATATGTTAAACTTTAGCACAAGGAAGACAACACACTGTTTATCTAAGTGTTTGTGGCATCTCAACCTATCAGTTTCCCTAATATTTAAATTCCCCAATACCAGCACCTTTCTGGCTTGCCTTGTAAGCCTATTCTTCTCCTTGGAGCAGACATGACTGTCAGATAAGAATCTGGCAAAATGTGAGAAAAAGACATTATCTAAAGTTTAAAAAGTGGGTAAGAGAAATTAGGAGAAAATATCAAGGTAGGTTCTGAAATGCTGAAAAGGGGAGTGGGCAGTGAAAAATAGGGGCATGATATTAATCAATAACTTTCATTCAATGAGAATCATTCAAGTTGAAATGAATGACTGTTTAGGAAATCATTGTTTGTTGGACTGTGGAAGTAGTCCACATCTTCCCCAACAGAATGAAAGAATTGGAGTAGAGGAACCAAAGGACTATCTCCCCAATGGGAAAGAGACTACAGATTTAAATATACTGACTTTGTAATTTGACACATTGTGATAGGATTTATTTCAAATAATTCCAACGAAGTGGGTTAAAGGAGAACTAAATCTAAAAAAATAAAAAAGACATGTTGAATACATGCCTCATCGTAAGTTGAATCGTTGCAGACACAGCTTGAACGGTGCTGTATTTTCACTGCACCGCGGCAGACTTCTCACCGCACTTCACACACAATATTCAGCCTGAAGCTCTGGGGTAAGACCTCATACGTCATCAAGTTCATTGTGTTTTTTAATTTTTTTTTATTTTTTTGCCGGCGAGGGCAGTCTTTTCATTCTCCCCGCAATGAATGTGAGGATATTTGAAGCCTTTCAGACCGTCGATTCAACAAATGGGCGGAGCTTCAGGCTGAATCTTCTGTGGGAAGTGCGGCGAGAAGTCTGCCTCGGTGCAGTGAAAATACAGCAAGTTCAAGCTGTGACTGCAACAATTCAACTTACTATGTGGTGTGTATTTAATGTGTCTTTTATTTTATTTTTTAGATTTAGATCTCCTTTAAGATAAGTAAATTAATGTAGTGAGATACAGAAACTCCTGTTAACATACCTGGATACACCAAGGATTTGTGACAAAAAAATAAGATCAGGTTTGTTACTTCTGACATAATCAGCTCTGTTACATTTGTAGGCAGAATTGTGAGTTAGCAAACTGTATAATAGTACATTCTAGGAACGAGTAGCTCTCCCCATGGATAAATATCACAAAAGGAGTTGCTGCGATGCCTTTTTTTCTGTGCAATACTACTGTATGTAATGAAAGAACTATATATTATGTTTATATGCCATCAATAGAAATTGTACCTTTTTTAACTCACTATACTTTTAATATAAAACAATTATTTTTTATATACTATACAATAAATGCAAAAACAGTGTATAAGTGTGCAGAGCCGGCTCTGGCTCTATTGGCGCCCTAGGCGCCCCCCTCCAACGGCGCCCCCCCCCCCCCTTCCGGCGCTGCCCCGCCCCCTCGACAGGCAGGGGGCTGGAAGAGCCGGCACTGTAAGTGTGCATCGTAAGAAACGTGATTGTAAGAAATCACAGGATTTTAAATGTCACTTCAGAGTTTTGTGCAAAATAAACTGCCATCTTGCTACTATGTGCAAATGATCACAAGACTTCTCGATGACTCAGAATATCATTATACATCTCACAGGAAGTAGTTTGATTATTCTATACTAATGAATTAATAGGACCAGTGTCAATGTAATGGTTTATATCACAGTGGCTACTAATTACATAAAATTCTGCTGAACCCACCCCTCCTCCCACCGATGAAGCTGACATTTAGTACATTATGTTAAGAAATCAAACTCTAGAATAATGTCTGACAGCTTTGATTCCCAAGAGATTTTTTTTTTTTTTTGCAGTAAAGCGTGTTTTTCAATGTGGCAAAAAAATGTGAGGCCACTGAGGTCCTGACACTTTGCCCCTATCTTAAAAGTTTATACATTGTCTCTGTTGAGACTTCTGTCGACGAATGCCTGAAAAAATGTTGGTTGTATGAGGCAAAAGCCAGAGAATGAATAAAAATATTTAAACCCACAACAAAAGTCAACTTTGGGTTACAATAGGAATGTTCAGGCTGTCAGATTCTACATTTTATGGCTAGGTACTGAATACCACTATTCCCACAATGATTATACATAGTTATACTGATTTTTCTTTTCACTTAATAAGTGAATTAACCTATACTGTATGCTTAATACAAAAGCATTCATTGTCCTATAAATATATATATATAATGAGTATTGCAGTATTTGGTGATGCCTTTTTTAGTGGACTGACAGTCTTTTTAAATAAACAAGCTGTCGAGAGGTTAATTCTCTCTTCATCAGGGTCCAAACAATACTAGTATTAGTATAAAGGGGAATAGTCCAATAAAAAAAGGTATCACCAAATACTGCAATTCTCATTTTTTTGCATCTGTGGACTAACACAGCCACTCTACCCTAACACACACACACATATATATATGTAAGTTTGTATTCTTTTCTAAATGTATATTAGGCAAGATTGACTTAAGACATGCATATCCAATGTAAACATTTTCTACAGGGTAGCCCACAGGTTAGGAGACATATGAATGAATAGAAAACAGTGGTTGGGAATGCCAACTTGTATGTGGCATGTTGCTAAGGGGAAGGAGGCAGCTCACCCCGCTTTCTTGTGACAAAGCGAGCTACAGTATGGGCTCTTGTTGAAGGAAGCCGATATGACCATTTTCATTGCTTAGTGTGTGACAGTTTTGTTACATCCACTTTTGCCAGGTCCAACACAAAACATGTTTGGTGAAATTTGGTATGCATTCTGCCAACTGTGCCATGGTAGATAAGGTGGCCTGTTACAGTGCTAAGCATTAAAGCATTCTGCAATGACATGGGTACTGGGCTCTGTCCGCTCCTCGCAGCCATATCTGAGTCTGTAAAAAAACAGAAAATTGACAAGAAATTTGGCAGGACTAAAGATATGTCACATTAAAGCATAAATTATCAGAAACATTGATTAATTGTCACATGCACCCCTTCCCACTTCAAAATATTGACTTGGTTCCAAGATGGCAGATTTTAAAATGGCCACTATGTTGGACACTTTCCCTCACACATTTCCCCCCTTCCTCTTAGCAACATAGAACACACAGCACTGAGCATGTGCAGTGTCTACAGCAGCAGTTCTCAACCTAGTTGAGAACGCAACCCGCCTGCGCTTATGTCACGCATGACATTTTGGCCCGACGTTATCGCTTCGCGTGTCACATGATGACGTTCGGACAAGACGTCATCATGTAAATGTGTCATGTGATGATGTTTGGGCCCTTATATAAAGGGACCTGCACTCACTACCGGCTTCACAGCATGTTCGCAGCCCCTATGAGAGCGTTGTTTGACCCCCAAAGGGGTCGCGACCCACAGGTTGAGAACTGCTGGTCTATAGTATAGCCAAACTTGGAGCCGCCCAGCTTCACAGGCATTTATGCTTTGTCTCACAGGGCAACTGTACGTTTGGGTATGTTCCGCTGTCTCTTTGCATAAAGTTAAACATTTGTAGCTGAAATTATTTTTAGCTTTTAGTTCCCCTTTTATAGTGCAGGTTTATTAAAAAAAAACAAAAAAAAACATTTTTAGTGGTTTTAACTCTATTAACTCTGTTCAACATGTTTTCTACAAGATCTTCACTGCACAGCTGTACCATTAAAAATGAATAGCTAGTAAGAGCAGCATGTTTATTAATCTGCAGAACAAAGTAAAAACCTTGCCATGGTACATTACTGTAACTGTTGTTATCCACCCTAAGCATTGCAATGGAAACCTATAAATATTAGTCTATAAGGATGTACAAGTAATAGTCAACATGAGATAAACTTTCCTGCCTGGAATTCACATGTTCTGTGACAGGTATTTTCATAACAGTTTGGCCATTATTGAGATGGATGTAGTAGTATAGAAATGGACTAGATGGAACTAAAGTCAACACTGGTTTACAGCATTCATTTTTACTACCTATAGACACTTGGTACTGACATTATATGGAAAGGCTACTGATAGCAGTTTTGTTCAAAGTGTGGACCTTTCACTTGTCAAAGAGAAAAAATATTTTATTTTGTGTGTGTCTGTGTGTGTGGTCCAATGGGTCTAGTTAGGTTTCTCCTGAATTGTGGTTTTGTGGTCTGGGTTAAATGGAGTTTCTGTAGTTCAGTTTCAGGAGTACTTGAGAAAGCAGGGTGCAATATTCATTCTAGTGTGAGCTGAATTCTAGTAATGCGTTGTTGTACTTTCATAAAAATAAACTTATTAAATGGTTTAATACAAATCCGTTTGACTGTTTTGTATATATTTAGTGCAAAGAAGCCTAGCACCTTCTGTACACTAAAGTATTAAACCCCCAAAATCCCTGTTCCATTTATAAATTACTATAATAGCAAAACATACATTTGGCATTTGTGGGTTAGAGATCACAAAACAAAATACTGTGCATAATTATTAAACAACACTCTTCTGTACCTTGTCTAAAAGTGCATTAGATCTGGGATACTAAACCCTCAGATTAAAACCAATCATTGAAGATTTCTTAAGTAAAGGTGGACAGTCCTATTCATTTGATCTAGGAAGCCTAGAATGAATACATACTGTAGAGACGCATGGCACACAGTAATGAGAAGCTCTTTTTTTCTTATTAAAGTGGATATCTGGTCACATTAATTTTAGGATTTTCATTACTCCCTCCAGCATTTTAATTGGGTTCTGTCTCCAGTTGTAACGTGGAATAAAGCCAACAACACCATATTACCTTGCTGTAATCTGATATAGCAATAAACACACTGCTGTGCAATAATAATCTAGAGTTAATTATTTCTTCCATGAGGACATAATTCTTAACCATATACCCAAAGAAAAACACAAACACCAACTTACTTTTACACACAGAAACACACAGATGTACATTCAAATTACATAGAGAATGTTCTAGAATTCTGACTCCTTTACTGATTTGAAATGTGTGTCTTGTTAATGGAAATGCTGTGTGAAATATTATCATATATTTAGTCCAGAAATGATTAAATACATTTTTTTCCATGTGGGTATAATAATCGTGGGGCATAATTTCCCTTTTCCCCTTTTTTTTGTTATCAAAAAGTTACTTGTTAAAAATAAAAATACCTATTTTAATAGTTTTGATTTTGTTTTCTATAGTTGCATGGGCATCCACTGGGGGTGGGATGGGGGGGGGGCAATAAGGACCAATTGCCCCCTTGGGAAGACTGCTGTAGCTTGCAGCTTCCAACATTTCATACTGCTGACAGCAGCATTCTCCTCTTCTAAAGGAACTCACTGGGAGTAGTTTAGGCCTTCTGATGGTCCCCTCACTCACTGGGAGTAGTTTAGACCTTCTGATGGTCCCCTCACTCACTGGGAGTAGTTTAGACCTTCTGATGGTCCCTTCACTCACTGGGAGTAGTTTAGACCTTCTGATGGTCCCCTCTGTCCGGCTGGCATTTGTTTAATATATGGGTACTGCCATCCCATTATGGCACCACCCACATTCCCACCACATCATAATGTGTTACAGCAGTGGCATTGTTCTAGCCCACCCCTTCAAATATTATCCATGGACATCCATGTACAAAGTACATATTTTAATTTTTTCATCACAAAATGATAGAAAATAGTAAGTTATATCAGGGTTTGGGTAATAAAAACAAACACGCCTCCTAACAGATTTGTTAATTAGGATTTCAATTAATCAATGAAGTAGGAGAACTGGGTATTTAAATCCTTCCTGATAGGGATATGTCAATTAGAACTGTATGAGCAGTTCACTCATTTCAAATTGCTGTTTGCACTTTTTATTAAACTTGACATTTATTGACTAAGATGAGAATTTGACTGTTGAAGTGAATTCTCATCACTTTGGGTGGCAACGCCCTGATTCTCTACTCCTTAATAAATAAATAGCGGATTCCCATAGCAAATCTGCGACCGTGTCAGTGTTCCCAAGCGAATTTGTGACTGCATCATTAGCAGTCTATTGTGTAGTATGCGACTGTTGTTAGCTAGTGAATTCACCCCATTGCAGAGTTTGCTTTATACCTGTATATGGGGAAGTGGCAAATTCACACCTTTAGGAGACTATTTGGATTTTAGTCAACAACCCTCTGTTTATCAGCATTCATATAAAATTTTCACTCTTCGATTTTGCTGAAAACTGATCACAACTCTTCATCTTTAATATTATGGCAACAAAATTATTTGAAATTGGCAAAACAACTGCCAAAATGCTGATAAGTCATTAACGTTTTAGATCAATTCTAGATTGTTCCTGTTACATGTTTATAAATAGATAATAATAAAAAGTATTGTTTATTTTGCAATGACTATTTGAACTGCTTTAATAAACAATAAAAAAATTGGAAAAACAGTGGTGAAACAACAAAAAAAACAATAGCAGATGTTTCCACACCTTTGCAAATATCTCTGTATTATAGACTTGCTCTTTACTTTTTTATTGTACCACGTAGTGAATTATACTGGATGGATCATTGCACAAACTGGCTTCTCTTATCCTTTTGCTTATTACAAAAGTCATATTCTAGATCAACTTGAACAATTATCAAAAATCCCATAACTGGCAATAAAATGTATTTAATTGTTTAATTGGTAGTCCTCCTTTTTCACTTGTCTACATCTGCTTTATGAATTTCGCCCTTTAGCAAATGCTTTATTTTATTTTACAAGCATTCTCAGGTGTGGTGTAGGAAATCTTTTTCAGTGAAATCATTAAAAAAAAAAAATATATATATATGATTATAACATTGATAAATACCAATACGGAGAACATCAAACAGGTTATAATGTGAAAACTTAAAGAAAAAAAAATAGGGAAGATAATTCAAAAACCTGAAGATGTGAAAATGGCAGCAGAAAATAAAATACACAGTGTCATTTCAATCATTTAAGCATAGCCAAAGGTTTGCAAAGGCTTTGCACGTGTACCATATTCCTTTGTGAACATTTTTTGTTAGCAATTACCCTGCTTTAGGGTATCCTTTAATGTCTGGAATGTCGTCTTTTTTTTTAAGGATTAAATGAAGTCCCACTAACCAATAATATATATAATTAAGTTTAAGCTAGATATTAGGGAGAGTCAGGCAAATGCCTGCTGAGAGTTTCAGTGGATGTAGATTCCTCTTCTGATTTAATTAATTTGAATACATTTCTCATTTATAGGTGCCAGTAACTATTGCGATCGCTGTTAGATAATTTGTAGGTTGTGTCCATGTAAATTGCGTAAGGCAAATTAGACAATGATTCATAGGAGAATATATTCAAATGGAGCCAGATGTGTATCATCGTCAATCATAACCACTGCTGATAGCATGTATTTATGATAAGTAGCACCTGCTGCTTGCCTGTTCACTGGCTTGCTTCTGGGGGGGAGGGGGGAATTCACGATAGTGCAAAGTGAGGGGCGGAGTCTTCACCTCACTTCGCACTGACTGATATGTGCTCGCCAATGTCCGCGTGAAGAACATCAGCGAGCGCATATCAGTCAGTGCGAAGTGAGGCGTCGACTCCGCAACTCACT
>WMED01027963.1:0-10529 GCA_019650415.1 Pipa parva | reverse complement strand
CCAGCGCTAAAACCAGCCCTGATTACATCTTATCAATTAACCAATCAGGTAGAGGCTTGGGGTATAAAATGCTTGACTCAGGGTTTAGTGTGTTTTTTTAGTGTTGTTTTTAATGGAAGGTTTTTGAATGTTGTATTTTAGTGTTAGTTGGTTGTAATTAGTTTCTTATTGCTATGTTGTTGGTTTGATTTTATTGTTATTAATGTTGGTTTTGAGTTTGTACAATTGTTTATTTGGCATTTTATTTATTTTTTTACAGGTGGTGTGAAGAACTGGCACCCCACTAGTTAGTGGGGTGCAGGTCCCACGTCAGCCCCCTCACCCCATGGTTAGGTAGGGGGTGAGGGACTTAGGTAGGTACATAATTAGGTTAGAGTACCCAACCCTGATGGGTTGGGGTCCAAGGAAGGGGTCAGCGATTGACTTCCTGCAACTGATATACTCCTGTTCCCCTTGGCTAAAGGGGGAGTGAGGGTGTGGGGCTCAGTCCTGAACCCCTTGGTTAAGTTTAATGCCCCCCTACCCCATTTGGTTACCAGGGTAGGGGGAAGGGGATGGGCTCCAGCAGAACCCCCTCCTAGTAGCGATCCCCCCCACCCCTGCATAGCAGATGGTGGGAGTGGGGGGATAGGGGTCCCAAGGTACCAATTCCCCACACTGCCTAGCGCTAGGGGAAGGTGAGGGGATAGTGGTCCCAGGGACCCCTTCTTTTTAATCCTACATGACCCGTTACCCCAAAGGGACACAGAGGGGCAAGGGGCAGGGAAGCGGATCCTATGGAGCTAGTATTACAGCAGCACTATGGAAATAATTGTGTTTTAAATCATTTAACCGCTTACTTTCCAGTTAATGATTTTGTATGATTTAAAGATAGTTTAGGGATTTATGTTGTTAGTAGCGATTGGTTATACATTGTTGCAGTTAGTGTCTGTTTTGGAATAACTTTGTTTTTTGTGTAGTTGTTTTAGTTTATGAACAGTTTGCAGCTTTTGATGTGTTAGCTAGTGCTTTTTGATGTTCGTGCTGCAGTTTTGTATAGATCTGAATGGCTTTCGCCAGGTCTAGGGAGACGAATCATTTTGAGTGATAAGTTTGAGCGTAGTAAGCAAAGTAAGTTTAGTAATTAGCCCTTGAGCGATATTGGTTATTCGATGGTTGAACAATATTGCTCAAAGTAGATGTAATCGGTATACACTGATAACCAGTGCAGAGAACCTAGAAAGGGGATTAATAAATAGGAGAAGAGGTCAATAATAGGTATAAGGTATTCGATTTTAAAATGAAAATCAATTTGACTTTAGAAAATATGCCCCAAATTTAAAAGTGTATAGCTTTGGTGATTTATTTTCTTTGAGCTTAGAAACCACAACACACTTATGTTCATGTATGAATACATTTATTTCAAGAATTTTATCATATCTAATTAAAGAAACCCTTTAGAGAAATGATGTGCAGTGTGCACGTGTGATCATACTTTCATTATCTTATTTCATCATTACACCATTTTAATAATCCCATTTAATTATTTACACTGGATTAAACCAATCTATAATTTTACATTTAGGGAGATATTTTAAAAGTTTGGTGTTTAGGGATTTTTTTTAGTTTGCTTTAGCTAAACTTTTGTATCTTTCCCATGTTGAATACAATCAGGCCTTTCCAGCCAACAATGATGAAATCTGTGAGAAAATTGAAGCTTTTAGTGAAAGTGTTTTGATCTGTTTAAGTTTTTTATAAAGGTAATTTAAATTCCGAGCCACTACCAACAATTGCAACCATGAAACAAGGCAGGCATGGCAAGTAGAAGCAGTTGTATAAGCGTTTCCTAAAGTAAAGCACAATAAGTGAGTAGAATGTTTCTGAGAGATTCATATAATCCAGTATCCAACTACTTAAAGCTGATTAATAATATATAATTGAATCATGAAGTGGCAATACAGCTGGGCCACATGTATGTGCAGTTGTAGGCTGTGTGCAATGAATTAGGACATTACTTAAATCATCTGTTATAGAATAAGTTAGATATACTGACATTCAATGTTTTTTACATCCTTCTGCCTCCTTATTTCATTTAGCATCTATGACATGACAATCATTCATCAGTATCTAATTTATGTACTTCCAAGGTTTGGACCTAATGATTTCCAGACTTCATACTGAAAATACATAAGAAAGACTTATGATTAAGAAGTCAATATCCATTCATAGACAGATCTGGATAAAAGAACTTCCTATACCTGTACATCTCTTACCAGGATACACCTACTGTACATGCAGTCAACCACCATAAAACTTAAAGGACCAGAAACCAAAATAAACAGAAAATCTCCATTAGGATTGGCAAGGTAGGTATTCAAATACAGCACATGAAAAAAAATGTTATATTTGAAGTTAAATTCATGACTTTTGTAGACAAATCTTTTTAGCCAATGATCACATGGAACAAACCACAGAAGGGCCCCAGAATAAGCTGTGCAGCTGTCTAAGTCATTGGTTTGTGAGTGTTCCTGTGATGCCCACCAGTACTGGGAAATGTTCTAGAAAGCTGCAATGCTAGAACTCTGAGGTACCTATTCTTTGAAAAAAGATAGGTCTGTGTTATGCCCCCTGTGGCAGGCAGTTTCAGTGGACTGGTGGTTGGCACTGTGTTACATTTTGTGGCATTGCTGACTAGCTGGTTTCTTTTCTTTCTAATTGTGAAATTTTTCTTTTTCAACACTTTTGATATAACCATTTATGGCCTCAGTGTAAAAAATCTGAACAGTTAAGTAGAGGTCTGAATTCACATCTATTCGCCACTACCCCATGTTCACTTATAAAATAAACTCTGGGAAGTGACGAATACAAGACCAATTTGGGTGGCTACGATAGTCACAAACTTATGTAGCTCTTTGCATCTCTTTGCATGCACATGCACAGGTACTTCTACTAAGTGGTGTGTCAAAGATACAAATGCGACTAGGTGTACTGCTGGGAATTCACCTGTTTGACTTCACCATTTCAAAGTGACAAATTGTAGGGCTGATGGCAGGGCTCCAGTGTTGCGTTAGGTGATAATTAATTTAAAAGTGACAATGTCAACTGCGACTAAGTGGCAACATGACCAAGAGACAAGGTGACAGAAATAGATAGAATATTCACAAACACAGTTATTGGGATATGATGGAGACTGACGTCATTGCCCTTCACTTGTTGAATTTGCCACATTCCGCATGACTTCTCATCCTACTTCTATCTAACTGATTACGCCACACTATTCATACAATAGCAATCGCAGCTGTCCATTTGTTTGACAAGTATATTCTTCACTTAGTCAATAGTGAGAAGTGAGTCTGTGTCTATTTTGGTGATGCTACTTGAATTTTTGAGAGGTATATTCCACACCTATCGTAATATCTTACTATCACAGATATTACAAACTGAAAGCATTTTTTTTACATTATAGCATATAACTTTGGCAGAATAAGTGGAATCCGGCACTCCCGAGTGGTAAAAATTAAAAATAGTCCTTTATTGTAATTCCATTAAAATATGCAAGTACACAATTCAAGCCTACGCGTTTCGCGTGATACGCTTAATCATGGCTGCTAAAAGCATAGAACATAAATATACAAGTATATATACTCACTGATTACTGATCACTGATACTTGCTGATTCAACCCTTGACGCAGTTCTTAAATTTTGTCCTACTAAGTCATTTCCACTTAGTGGAAAAACCACTAAACGTCTGGGGAGGTCAAAACGTTTTTGTAATAAGAAGTCATATAATACACGTTTGACATTTACTACACAGTATAGCCTTGAGTTCTATCGTATAAAAAATATCATAGTAAAACATTTGCCTTTACTTTATAATGATGAACAACTCAGGACTATACTCCAAGAGGGTGTAAGTTGTATTCCTAAAAAAGCACCTACATTGTCTAACTTTCTTTCACCGTCTTTGACAAAGACTGAAAGAAAGTTTACTTGGTTGACTGTCAAAGGCAATTATAAATGTGGCCATAACATCTGCCTCTGTTGCAGTTATATGACAGTAACGAAATGTTTTCAAAGTTGTATCACTGAACGTATCTTTAATATAAAAGAATATATTAATTGCAAGAGTCATGCTATAATTTATCTTATTACTTGCAAGTCATGCAATGTCCAGTACGTTGGACGCACAATGCGTTCTTTAGGAGAGAGAGTTAGAGAGCATCTTAACAATATTGCTAATAAGAAAGACACAAGTGTGTCTAGACATTTCAGTACCCACCAGAACTACCAAGATTTGTTTGTAGTTCAGGGCATTGAAAGGGTGATATTGGGGCCCAGAGGAGGAGATTTGACTAAGTTAATAAATAGAAGAGAGGCCTTCTGGATTCTCACACTACGAACCAGGCAGCCAAATGGACTTAATTCGGCTTGGGATCTTCAATTGGTGACAGACTAATTGAACATCAATTTACACATAATACACATCTATACCTAGTTTATTTTGCACGTCATTGTCCTTTCCACACAATTCATATTTTACATTAATCATTCATTTTTTCATTTTACTTCACACACTCATTTTTCACATTTACATCAACACATGTAAATTTTACTTTTCACATTTCAATTTTTGTTATGTTTACTAATATTTTATTTTATTATATTTATCACATTGCTATATAGTTCTTCTTTTTCTATACCAACTTTATTCTTTATTTAACATCTCACCTTTCCTACACCTTATTCAGTATCAATAAGTAACAGTTTACATTACAGAATGATACACTTTTTCTCTGCTTCACTAGTGATGTACAATGTTTAGTTTATACCAAATGACACATGAAGGTCATCTCCCTTTACTGGACACAAAATAACATATACTCCTCAGTTCATTCTTTATCAGCATACTTGTATTTGCTCATTCTCCATTTAACTTGTGGGCTTTAAAGTTTGTTATTTTCTTGCAATTTTATAGTGATACGACTTTGATTACTAAATTACAAATTTATGCATGATAATAAGAAATTCTCATACTGTTTGTTGCCTTAAGCTTTATTTGTTCGGTTAAACATTTCTATATGTTTTAATTCCGAGTGCCAAAAGATTGATTCCGTTTCAAATATTCACATATTTATTTATTTACTCTTATTTATTATTTACACCTTATTTTTCCTTTGTAATCCATATCTGTGGGGGGATTTTCCACCGCTCAGTAGTTGGCCAATTTTATATTGTTTGTATCTATTGTGATATTTATAACGATTATTTGGCTTACTTTGATTTTATTTAAATCAATCCAATGCCATGCTTTTTCCCTTCAATTGAGAATTTTGTATATGCCCTACCTAACTAATTGCATGTGTCACCCAGACTGTCAGCGATTGCGTTAGTATAGCTTGACTGAGCTACCGCATCGTACTAATGAGCATGTGCGGTGAATCTTGACATGCGCACACCACTTTAGATAGATTTACATATCTTGTGATGAGTTGATGGGCGCTTTACTATGACGTCTTTTCATGCGTACCTTCAAGGGGATCGCACATCTAGCTAACACGGCTGATTCAAACTTAAATTTAATGATAATTATGCAATCGATGACTGAGCGTTTGGGCACTCCTCCCACAGTGAGTATATATACTTGTATATTTATGTTCTATGCTTTTAGCAGCCATGATTAAGCGTATCACGCGAAACGCGTAGGCTTGAATTGTGTACTTGCATATTTTAATGGAATTACAATAAAGGACTATTTTTAATTTTTACCACTCGGGAGTGCCGGATTCCACTTATTCTGCCAATTGCTTCATTTGTAAATCGTTGTGTCCTGGCACCCCTTGTACACTTTTGGGATTGAGCGGTCAATATTGGATGTTATATATTCTTTGATTTTGAGATTCAGCATATAACTTTAGCAATGTCACTGTGTAATTGAACTTTTAGTGGGATGTGCTCTTTATGCAGTATTTAAAATTTGCTACTAAGAAAAAATAGCTAACCTGAAAAGCATAAACAGCCATTCAGCTAAAATTTAGTCTTATCTACCCTTTAATCTGTACAAGTGCTAAAGCATCTGATTTGTGATGGCAAGGCAGATAAAATTTTTACTTATCATTAATTTTGGATATTTGTTTATACAAAATACTTTCTATGGAACAATAAACATGTAACTAGATTATATCTATTACTTGTTACAGATTTTCTAGAAAGCATACCACTAATGTTCTTTGAGTAGAGGTCATTCTGAATCACAAGACACAAAAACATTAAGGCATAATTACACTGTAAGAATAATTTTTAATATAAGATTCTGGGATATGTTGACATTAACAGGAGGACAGAGTTTGGTGACATGTTTATCCAGCAATTTAAAAAGCATATTCTCCATCAACCATGATAAAAATTAATGTATGGTAAACATTTCAAACCCTAAAGATGAATGTCTTATCTTTCCATCTGCTTAAAACAAGGCTGGCATGGTGATGAATACGAGATGCCACAGCAGTCCTAAAGAAAACAGGCCCCAACTAAGGGGGTTATTGACTAAAGTGAGAATTCGACTGTCAAATTCACAAACAGTGGATTCCCAAAGCAAATCTGCAACCGCGACAATTTTCCCATTGTAACAACAATTTTATTGTGACAATATTTCCATAGTAAAGTCCCGACTGCAACAATATTCTCGTTATAAAGACACAACTGCGATAGTAGCAGTCTATTGCGACTGTCTTCAACTGGAGAATTCACACCTTTACATGACAATTCGGACTTTAGCCAATAACCCACAAAGAGTAACAACATATGATAAAATATGAAATAGTGAAATATTTATGTTTGTGTTGCAGAACATACTTCATGATACTAATTCTCACTTTGGGCCTCATTGTCTAAAGTCTGAATAGTCATTAGTCATGTAGAGGTCTGAATTCACATGTAATTGCCACTTCCCAATGTCCGCTTATTGAATAAACTCTGGGAAGTGGCAAATAAGTGTCCAATTCGAGTGTCATTAGTCGTAAATGGAGCTCTTCACATCTCTTTACGTGTGTGTGCACAGGTACTTCTGCTTCTGATTAAATGGAGGAGAGTGTCAAGGATGTCAATGCAACTAGGTGAAATGCTCTGAATTCACCTGTTTGACTTCGTCATTTCAAAATGGGAAATTGGGGGGTAGATGCCAGTGCTTCGGCGTTGTGTAAAGCGACTATTTATTCAAAAGTGACAATGGCGACTTTCACTAAATAACAACATGACCTAGGGACAGGGTGACATAGAAATATATAGAATATTCACAGAATACAGTTAGTGGGATATGATGAGTCTGATGTCACTGCCCTTCACTTGTCAAATTCATCTCACTCCGCATGACTACTCAGCCTACTTCTTTCCAACTGACTATACCACACTACACATGCGACAGTGATCGCCACTGTCCATTTGTTTTACAATTGCATTCTCTACTTAGTCAATAGTGAGAAGTGAATTTGTGTCTATTTTGGCAATGTGACTCAAACTGTAGCAAGTTGAATTCACCCTTTTGAGAATGAGGCCCTTTGTGTGGTATACAGATATACAAAAATAAAATGATGTGTATTATAGATATGCCAGTAACTAAAGGCATGTCAACCCAAAATGTTAGACCATAATGCACTGGATTGCTACATATTTGGGAACTACACGATCATGGGCTAGACCCAGAAAATAATGGTAATGAAGACAACTTTGAATCACAGCACAATTTGGATTATTGTAATACTTGTGATTTGCTTACAATAGTTAAATTTGCCAGAAACAATGACTTCAGTAGAATAGGGATTATAGAGGATGTTTGGTCCTTTTTTATTTAGCAAATAGCTGCACTGGATTTTAAACAGCAGTGCATTATGTATTTCTATCATAACTAATCAGTTCTGTTGCATGTTTACTTTCAAATACTTTTATAGGGTTTTTTATAGATAACTTTACTTAGAAAAAGGTAATGCTATTACATAAAATTATTATGTTACAGGGATGTAGCTAAATCCTAAATGCCTTATTAAAATTCCATCTGGTCATTAGTCTGGTGACAGATTAATTTGTTGGCATGCCGACTCCATTATCTAAAAAACTCAACTCCTAACTGTAGCTTGAGCTACTGGTTTTGTATTAGATGTCAAAAGGCTTAGGGGACATGAACTGTGTAAGAAACACAGTAAACTTTAATATAGTCTCAGCAAACAGCATCATTTTATTAATAGATACCAAATCAGTCTAATTAAGATGATCATCTTTGCAGTTCTTCTCTGAGTTGTATCAAACTACAGTGGTAATAGGACTGATTTTGTAAAATTCTTTAAAACGGATCAAGGGGGTTATTCACTAAAGTCTGAATTGTTGCGTATAGGTGCGAATTTTCAAGATAAAGATAGTTGCAATAGCCTGTTACTGTCGCAGTCGCATCTTTATAATGAGAATATTGTCACAGTCACGACTTTATTATGGGAAAATTGTCACAATGTTAACATTTGCTATGGGAATCCGCTGTTTGCTAATTCACACTTTAGTGAAGAACCCCCTTAGTCATTTGAACACAATGCAGTGACATATCTTCATCATTGTTAACAACATTTTCTCCACAGTACTACATACTTTTTCGCTATTGGAGCCTGAATACGTCAACATCAGGAAGTGGCGACTGTACGAACATCATGGATAAGCTACCACATGTTTTCCACATTTGTTTTGTAAGGACCAAGCACAATACATTAAAACTTTTTGTTACCCTCCTATCTGTTTATGTAAGTCTTTCTCCTATTTAGATTGTAAGAGCTATGGGACAGGGACCTCCATCCTCTTGTTTCAATCATGGCGTGACACTTAGAGTGATGTATCTTCTTGATTATATGCTTGTAATTTACTTCACTTCTTCCTCATTAAGCACTTTTCCCTTGTCTGTATTATAACTGCATTGCTGGGTTGTACAGCGCTGCGTATCCTAGTAGCGTTATATAAACAAAAAGACATATATACAAACTTACTTTGTGGTATTCAAATTCAACAGTGGCATTGTACAATTATCAAGTGCATTTACTTCCTAAGGAATTGGTAACATTACTCTTAATTAACAGGAAGGAAAAGTCACGACTCTGAGAAACAAAAGAAACTGTTAACAGTTTACTAAGGGCGAAATTTATAACGCTCGAGAAATTCGATTTCGACCTTCTCAAGTTTTATTGATGTAAAAAAATGGATGCCCGATTGGAAAATATCGATAGATACTTTTTGATCAATTTTATTGATCAAGACTTTTTGATTGAGTTTTTTGATCGGATTTTTCGATGGAAAGTTAGCCATACTACTATTGTATGTAAATTCTAACATAACAAGGACAGGGAATAACGTAAGTATTCTTTAATGGTCATTGTTATATATTTAAAATCAGCCTGCTAAGTTAAAAGCTAGATAAAGAGTTAAGATAACAGATTGTTGTTGCCATGGATCAAGCACTAGAGAAAGTAGCCAAGTCAAACACAAAAAGTGTTATGTACAGAACAGCAAGTACTCTTTATAGATATGAATAAATCATCAGTCAGGCATTTTGCTTCTGATTGTCTAATGGTGTAACACTTCCACAGCCCTGTGGCTGTGACAATAAACATTGACTGACCCTGGAAGTGTAAGCTCTCTTTACTCCCTCACTGGGAAGCAGTGAGGCAGAAATCACTCAGGCAGGAAAGGATCTGGGGTCTTTCAGTGCAGGTAACAGATGGTGCAGCAAAGCATAGGGGAAATGTGCTGTGTGCAGCTCATTGAACATCACATACTCTAGAGAGAGGTTCTTGCTCTCCACCCATCCATCTATATACCTATTCATGCCTTAAAGTGTAATGAACTGACCTATTTATAATACACAAATATTTGCCAAAGTAAAATAATTGCTTATTGTAAAAAAGCAAAAATTTATTCAAAATTCAAAAGAACCTCTGCTAATTTGGAGTTATAACCTAGCAGTTATTCATTGCAATACCTGACATCTGCACTAGAAAACTAGATAATAACTGTAATAAAGCTGTTCTGCATTATTAGATTACATATGACTATTATATATCAGGGGTGTTAAACTCTGGCCCATAGTGTAATTATATTTGATACCAAACGTATACTAAAGCTGATCCACTCGTAGACAGCACATACACTGGTAATACTACAAATTCCAGAATGCTCTGCTGTACATTAGTGCATCAATCATGATCCACAAGTTCCCTCCTCCTCTGTTAATATTAATTAGTGACCTCATGCTAGCAGTCACATCAGGACCACCCCTCCCATAAATAGCCAAAACAGAGGATTTCAAGAAAAGTGGGAAGCAGAATATCTGTTTACTAATGTAAAGGACAGACCTGTTTGATAAGGTTCGTCATTAGATCAGATGAGAAGGTAAAACTTACTCATTTTTTCAATAAATACCAATATTGACCTATGACTTTGTTCAAGTATTTAATTTTGGCTCTCTATGTACAGTGGTGTGAAAAAGTGTTTGCCCCCTTCCTCATTTCCTGTTTTTTTGCAT
>WMED01027960.1:0-10529 GCA_019650415.1 Pipa parva | reverse complement strand
CAGTTAGTGGCACATTGTGAGGATGAACTAGGGACAGGGAGACACAGAAAGGAATGTAATGTTCTCTTATATATAGTTAGTGAATTATGGTGAAGAAGATGTCTCTGCACTTCACTGTGGGAAATCACATCACTCCAAATGACTTCACGTGACTTTGCAACTTACTTCCATCCTACTGAGTTTACTATACCTCACATCAAACGGTGATCGCTACTGTCCACTTGTTTGACATTTGTTGCTTAGTCAATAAGGAGAAGTGAATTTGCAACTATTTTGGTAATGTAACTCAAATTGTAGTAAAGTGAATTTGACAGGTGAATTCATACTTTAGTCAATTATTCACTTTGTCTTATTCCTTCTCTGGCTGTAGACTTACAATTATACACCAAGATACACACATTCCTATAAAGCACTACCACAATATAATGCACACAAACTCATGCAAACATATTCACACAGACACAGACAGCAGAATTGCATGTGTAGATTATTTTCTAAATGGGAAAATACTGGGCAAAAACAAACATGGAAAAGGATTTAGGAGTTCTAGTTGACAATAAACTTAACTGTACCAACCAGTGCCAAGCGGCAGCTGCCAAAGCAAATAGAATCATGGAGTGCATCAAAAGGGGTATAGATGCTCATGACGAGAACATAATTATACCTCTTTACAAAGCAATTGTCAGACCACACATGGAATACTGTGTGCAGTTTTGGGCACCAGTGCACAAGAAAGATGTGGTTGAACTTGAGAGGGTTCAAAGGCGGGCTACTAAAATAATTAAAGGAATTACAGTACCAAGAAAGATTATCAAAAATGAGCTTGTTTAGTCTAGAAAAAAGAAGATTAAGGTGTGACCTAATAACTATGTATAAATATATTAGAGATCAGTACAAAGATCTGTCTCACAATCTATTTACACCAAGAACTGTAAGTATAACAAGGGGGCATCCTCTACGTTTAGAGGAAAGAAAGTTTCTGCATCTACATAGAAGAAGGAGTTTTTTTACTGTAAGAAAAGTGAGATTATGGAACTCTCTGCCTGAAGAAGTTTTTATTGTAAAATCCATTAAGGAGTTCAAAACTGTTTGTATGCTTTTCTTCTGTGTAAGAACATTACAACTTATGGGTACTGGATTACTGGAGGTGGGACCTTCATCGAGGGAATTATTCTGATCCTTCAGTGTAAGAACATTACAAGTTATGGGTATTGGATAACTGAAGGTGGGATCTTGATCCAGGGAATTATTCTGATCCTCCAGTGTAAGAACATTACAAGTTATGGGTATTGGATAACTGAAGGTGGGACCTTGATCCAGGGAATTATTCTGATTGCCATATTTGGAGTCGGGAAGGAATTTTTTCCCTAATATGAGGATAATTGGTTCTTGCCTTATGGGTTTTTTGCCTTCCTCTGGATCAACATTGCAGGAAAATAGGCTGAACTGGATGGACTTGTGTCTTTTTTCATCCTTATAGACTATGTTAATATGTTACTATGTTACATGATTTTACAAGTATCCATAAATTACTGCAGATAAAAACATAGGGTTCCACTGAAACAGACACATTTCGCTGTAAATAAAGGAATACACAATGACTCACACCCAGGGATTTGAGCATACACTGACTCACCCAGGGTCAAAAGTGCACACTCACCTATACCCAGGGAAAGCAAACACTGACTCAAACCCAGAGACACAAGTACTCACTGACTCATTTCCATGGAAACAAGTGCATATGACTCATTTTCTCCCCTTTTCTGTTAAATCTCTAATATCAGGGTCCCTATAAAAACTGACAGGGACACACATGATTGTGACCTCTTCATCTCTTTGTTTGTGGTATTAGAGATATTTAAGCAAAATTAGCTAAATGTACGTTACCTTAAATCAATATAAAGATATATAATAGTATTTACCATAGAATCTTCATACCCCATTAGTTTTTTTTATGACCTTGTTAAATAAAGCTTTTCTGATCTCTAGATTTCTTAGACTATAAATGATGGGGTTAAGCAATGGGGTCACTACTGTGTATAACACAGAGATCACTTTATTCACTATTAATGACTGTCCTTTAAATGGAAATGTATATTTAGCAATCATTATCCCATAATATGTACAAACAACTGTGAGGTGGGAACTACAGGTGGAGAAGGCTTTCTGCTTTCCAGAGGATGAAGAAATCCTTATGATGGCCTGGAAGATGTTGACATATGTTACAATGACAAACAGAAAAGGTAACACAATAAGGGGAAAGCTTAATACAGTGGATTCTAGTTCCAGTGTGGATGTTTCTGAACAAGAGACTTGAAGCAAAGGTGCAAAATCACAATAAATATAGTCAATAACTCTGCATTTACAGTAATCTAAGAAGATGATCTGAGTAATAAATATCAGGCCAAATAATAAACACAAACTCCAGGAAAATGTAACTAGGAGAACACAAAGCTTTTGGGTCATGATGTTCATATACCGTAGTGGGTTACACACAGCCAAGTATCGATCATAAGACATAATGGTCAGTAAAATACATTCAACCACTGAAACTAAGCTTACTGCATAGAATTGTGTTATACAACCAGCAACGGACAAGGGTAAACCATCCCATAATAATGTATATAGCAAGTTAGGGACAACGTTACTGGATACCAAGATATCAGTTAAGGAGAGATGGGAGAGGAAGAAGTACATGGGTGACTGGAGGTTCTTACTTCCCAGGAACAATACAATTATCAGTAGATTTCCAGTTACTGTTATTATGTAGATCACAAGGAACATAAAGAAAAGGAATGGCTTTAGGGTTTGAACATCATTAAGTCCCACCAGGAGAAATTCCTTGAAACTGGTCTCGTTACAGCTGAACATGGAGTTGAAAGGTTATTTCCAGTATAGGGTTATACAATACTTTACTTACTGATATCAATTTTAAGAAAAATAATTAGGTTTTGCTGGAATTCTTCCAAAATTTGGTTTCAAACAAAATTAAAACAGCTTATTCCAGTAATATATTCTGACTAGTTTGTTACTTGTAGACTGGGTTATTTCTACACTAGTAAAGTAATGATCTACGCCGGTGAGATAAAATTGTTATTCATAAAGGTTTTTCTTCTGGACATCCATCTGGAATACAATTAAATGTTTATCTCAGTTAAAATTTCAGAAATTACTCATATTTTAAATGAAATAAGTGGTAAGGGGTGTGGCTAAAATGGGCTTGATCAAAATTATTTTGTTTTGTGATCAGTATATCTGATCCTAGACTATTTTTATATCTGGTAAACTTATGTTAAATTGTATTAGAAATTGAGGACAGTCATACACAATATTATCTGGTTTTAGTTACAGCCTCGTCCTATCTATGGATTTATTCTTATGCTTCAAGCATAATATACTGGACTTATTAGTCCATAGCATAGACTTTACTATCCAATCCACTATTTTTATTTATATTTTATTTCTTATAAAAAATAAAAAATTTGGAGAGTGTAAAAATATTAACAATGTGTAGAGATAACACAATACAAACGTTTAACTACAATATTGTAACATGTAACACTAGTTTTGCTCACACAGAAATATAAGCTATGTGATGTATTTGGTCCATCTAACATTGTGCATATTTTTTACCACCGATGATCAACATTAACAATGATTTTTTTTCTACTAAATATTTGCTAATACCGTTAAGCAAAATCTTATAGACCGATAAGAATTATTAGCACATGATTTCAAATTTGCATTGATGTAGTAACACCAACACAATCCCAAATTCCCCAGTTAACTAGCTAATTGTAACAGTAACAGCAGAGATTGCAATGAGCATTTATCATTAAGTTATGCATATTAAATCAGAAATAATAACATATTTTATTGTATTCCCTGATTTAGCTTATTCTACAGTTTTGTGAATCATAAATTGTGTGTTTGTTTCACAAACTAACATGTATAATTTACACTTTCTACTGTATCTAGAAGATGAATTTCAACCAATGTGGAATAAGAAGTGGATGTGAGGGTTGAGATTAGAATGTTGGTGGCTGTTAAAATAATAATGAAAAATACTTGCAATTCAGTTTAACATGTTTCACACAAACAGACACAGTTAATCCAAATATAAAAAGTCTAATAAAATCAGTCTCCATTTACCTTGTGTGATGCAGTGAGAGGAACATTTACAATGGACAGTCACTCATAAGTCAGTATAATGATACATTCTGTAATGTTCTGAGAATCTTTAATGTTCCTTCACCAGACACTGCCCTAAATACTGGACATGGAATTGGCACTGTTGTTCTGTACTGAGTTGGTGCTGATTTATAAAGCTTGTGCTTCCTTGTGGGATTCGTAAACAAACAAACTCCCAAGACAAAAACAGTTCTTATTACTTATTAAAACACATCATTTTCTAGTGCACGTACTATGTGGAAATATTCACAGATGACTGCATTTTATCCTGTTCTTTGGCATATTTCTACTTTTTTTTCAAGTCAATTCAATTGTAAACTTTGTAGTTTTTATTGCAAAATTGGATTTCTCATAAATATCATCAAAGTTAGTTTTATAGTCAAATACTATAACCACCAGTATATAAACCCTGACCACATATACTGTATACATGGATTGTAAAGAGGAAACCAAGGGTTATATTAATTGGTTGGTACATTTGAGGGATTATAGTCTAGTTACGAAGGGCAGCACACAATGAATGACCATGACAGGTGTGGAATCAGTCTGCAAATAACTCCTGAAATAAACTGAAATCAGCCAATGTTATAATTTCCTAACCAAAATATATGTCTACCTACAATATTGAATGGTGCTACTAGTGAGTAGCGGTTGAGTGTTGTATATACAGTATATATATATATATATATATATATATATATATATATATATTAGGGATGTAAAAAATAAAATCCATACCCAGAATCCTGAAATGAATTATTTTATTATTTTTATTAGTGTATTCATTACAATATATTTAAAGGTTTTTTATGTTCATTTTGTAGGGTTGGTCCCTATCTCCCAGCGGGGTCAGTTTGCTGTGAGTGGACGTCATTGTGCTTTTTAGATCAGTTGCAGGTGTATCAGTTATATAGTTCATAAACTTTTGTCAATAATTATAATCAAAATATGTATCTTTCATATGAATATACTTGTGGTTTTTAAGGCTTTCTGCCTAGGTACATTTTGTTGACTCCAATGTCTGGAGGCAAAAATCTAGAATGTTCCTTCAAATATGTTTATTACTTTTTCTATTCTCTTCCATCCATATTGTATATATGTAGTAGTGGATGCAATTCTAGAAGTTTGAATTTCAGGCAGAAAGTAATGTATGGGTCTTGAAGCCACCTTGAAGCTACTACAATCCCCAATCAGCCATCTGTAAAGAGTCCCAATGCATTCCTCTTCAGATCTACTCAGCTGTTCTCCAAGCCTGTAGTAAGGGATGTCTCTGCCATTCCCAGTATGGTGTTACATCACATTATGATGTGAATTATGATGTCATCAGATGATCTGCACTCTTAAAGGGCATTTTAATTTTGTAGAAGTGTCTGTTTCACTTGTGGAGCACAAGGGCTCTATTATAGGGGCCTCTGATGCCTCTGGAGGTGTCAAAAAAGTGCCTAGTACCTGAGACCTATAAGGTCATGTAGCCATCTACTGTACACTTGTAGGTGCAGTTATCCAGAAATAGTCCATCACCTCCTGTATAAGGGACTGCAGCCCCAAGAGATCACCTCCAGAGTTATCTAAAGCCACCACATAGGTTAATTCTCTTTAAGAGACACCACAGGATCTACAAATACTAGAATACCCCTGATTGCCACCCTATAGGGGAATATACTTATTGTTTGTACCTTTTGAAGAAGAAATGTGCCTGAATTTATACCACCATAGCTCTCTGTATTTGTTCTAGTAGTGCATTAAACAGAAATTTTGTTTTTTTGCATCTTAATACTATACTCCCTGGCACCCATATATTATTATAACACATCACATTGCATTACACTGCACTACAATGGTGAAATATCACTTACTACCAAACTTTCTACTTTCACCTTCTTCATAAAATACTATATGTGGGTGATATAACCTGTGTCCAGCAATGTACAGTGTTAAGTTTGATTTGTGTAACCTCTATAAAGTGAAATTAAGCAAAAAAAATTGCATAACTAGAATCCCGTTACAGATGAGAAGAGTTTGAGTTTGAAGAGCACTGGGCTACCTTTTCATTGATCTAGGCAACCTTTTCATTGATCTAGGCTACCTTTTCATTGATCTAGGCAACCTTTTCATTGATCTAGGCTACCTTTTCATTGAGATTCAGGGGGTTAATCACCAAGGTTCGAATTTGAATGTTGAATTCTCAAACTGCAGATTCCCATAGGAAATCCGCGACAATTTCCCCATTGTAAAGTTGCAACAATTTTTTGTAATATTACTATTGGGACAATTTTCCTATAATAAAGTCACGACTGTGACAATATTCTCATTATACAGACACAAATGCAGTGACAGTAGCAGTCTATTGTGACTGTCTTTAGCTGGCGAATTCACAACTATACATAACAATTAAGACTTGAGTGAATAACCCCCACAACCTTTATGCCAGAAACAAATAGAGTATAAGTGATACCTTTTATTGACTAGCTGAATAGATGGTGAATTCAATCGTTCCACAATACTTAGCTCTCTTCTTTAGGCATGGTATCACCATAGTCTCAAAAGCTTATATTTACCATCTATTCAGTTAGCCAATACAAGCTATCACCTATATTTTATTTGTCTCTTCATATATCTATAGCTAACATGGTGCTACACACCCTACAACCTTTATGTCAAAGATGGGTTGCACCTAAATGAATGTTTTTCTTGTGCTATCGAAGAGGCTTCTTAGGGGTAGCTAGCTATTTAAGAAGGGGTATGTTACAAATAACAAGAAAGGATATTTAAAATAATTATTAGAATTATTATTGTTAGGTAACTATGGGCTTCTCCAGGCCCCTCCATTCCTCACCACCCACCACCCATTGCTCATGATGTCATGGTGGGCAATTTAAATAGCGGGTGCTGATGAAGAGCAGTAAACAAATGCTTTTTCTGAATCTTGGGCAGGGGATTATGGAGCTAGGTTGCTGCCAGTGTTACTGTTCTATCTCCAGCCCTCTGAGTCCCAACAATATCTTAATAGTTCTCATGTTCCAGTGCAGTTCAGTGTATTTTACTTTCATGCTTCTCTAGTCCTTCCATGCCCATGTGTTATGGTTCTACAGTTTCTGCTCAACAGTGCCTGTGAGTTACCATTCTACTGTTCAGTCATCCAGTACTAACCTTCTGCATAGCTGGAAACAGATGGAGATTAAGTTTGGAGCTGCAACCTTGGGGTCAATACCCACCTTGCAAGGATTTAAGGGTAAAGACCAGGAACCCATTAGTAGGGAAAAAAATGTGATAAACTGGTGACAATGTCCTTCCTTGTAATCAAAACTGGCTAATATTAACTACAAATTAAATAACTGTAAAAACATATAGTAGTAGAGACAAGTAGAGTAACCAAAATTGTCACATTGAATAAAAAAGGCATTTAGTAGTTTTTAGTTATTATATTATTTAAAACTATCATTAGTTTTTCTTGATTTTGTTAAATAAAGATTTCCTGATATCCAGATTCCTAAGACTATAAATGAAGGGGTTAAGCAATGGGGTCACTGTTGTGTATAACACAGAGATCAGTTTATTCACTTTTAATGACTGTACTTTGAAAGGAACTGTATATTTAGCAATTAATATCCCATAATATGTACAAACAACTGTGAGGTGGGAACTACAGGTGGAGAAGGCTTTCTGCTTTCCAGAGGATGAAGAAATCCTTATGATGGCCTGGAAGATGTTGACATATGTTACAATGACAAACAGGAAAGGTAACACAACAATAGGAAAGCTTAAAACCATGGCTTCTATTTCCACTGTGGTTGTTTCAGAAATAGAAGCTTCAAGCAATGGTCCAAAATCACAATAAATATAGTCAATAATGCTGCATACATAGTAGTCCAAGAGGAAGAGCTGAGTAGTAAACATCTGGATGATTAATACACTGAAACTCCAGGAACATGTAACCAGGAGAATGCAAAACTTTTCTGTCATGATGTTCATATACCGTAGTGGGTTACAAACAGCCAAGTATCGGTCATAAGACATAATGGTCAGTAAAAAACATTCAACTGCAGAGATTACATTTACTGCAAAGTATTGTGTTATACAACCAGCAAAGGACAAAAGTAAACCATCCCATAATAATGTATATAACAAGCTAGGTACAACATTAGTGGATAACAAGATATCAGTTAAGGATAGATGAGAGAGGAAGAAGTACATGGGAGACTGGAGGTTTTGACTTCCCAGGAACAATACAATTATCAGTAGATTTCCAGTTACTGTTATTATGTAGATCACAAGGAACATAAAGAAAAGGAATGGCTTTAGTGTTTGAGAATCATTAAGTCCCACCAGGAGAAACTCAGTGAAACTGGTCTGGTTACAGCTGAACATGGTGTGGGTGGGGGTTTCCAGTTTTTGGATATAAAATACTTTATTGGATGATAATTATTTAAGAAAATTATGAAATGATTGTGGGATTTCTTCCAAAATATTTCTTTCATCAGAATTTTCATGTCCTGTTTTGTATTTTAATTAGTTTTACACCTGTGCACAAAAACAGAAGGATATTGGACTAGAAGACAAGTAAGAATGGAACAAACATTTTTCATTCAGAGTAAGTTGAACTGGGCAAATTTCTCACTGTCACTAATTACTTTAACTCAAGTAGGAACTCTTAGTAGTCAACAAAGGGGTGAGATCTTTGACTGGTCCCTGCATTGCTGCTGTAGAGACATGGAGGGGAACAGTTTCCAGCACATCTGCATGACAATTATAATGGACAGAAATTCTTATCCTTTTTAATTAATTACATAATAAATTCTGTAGATATACAGATGGAGCAATCGTCAGTTTTCCCATTTTTGCAGTGAATTAGACTCAGAATCTGCAATATTTATCATTTCTGAGATAAAGGAATTCACAGAAGGACAGTAGAACTATTTTATTTCACTGCAAAAATATGAAGACTGGAAATTACTCAATCAGTATGATGTTGGGTAAGGTTTAGTAGAGAAACCCAAATTGGCCCTTATTTACTCAAGACTGAGTAGTCATGTAAAACTGTGAAATAGCAATTTGTTGGGCAGCGAACATCCCTTCATCAGGAGTGTTATAATTATTAACATAGTAATCATTGTGATTTGCTTTAGTTATGGTTTAGTTTAGTTTTATAAATCACATTTTTTCCCCACAAACCCCAAATGTGTTTTATTTCTGCTGTTTCTAGAAATAGAATTTCAGTCATGGCAGAATGATAAATGAATGTGAAAGTTATGGGTAAAATATCTGTTGCTATAAAGTAAAAATACCAAATACCTTCAAAACAGATGGACACAGTTAACAGAAATGTAAAAGGTCCAATAATATTAGATTCAATTCACCTTCTTTGAAGATGGAGAACAATACATTTACAATGGACAGTCACTCATAAGTCAGTATAATGATACATTCTGTACTGTTCTGAGAATCTTTAATGTTCCTTCACCAGACACTGCCCTAAATACTGGACATGGAATTGTCACTGTTGTTCTCTACTGAGTTGGTGCTGGTTTATAAAGCTTGTGTTTCCTTGTGGGATTTATAAACACACAAACTCCCAAGATAAATAGACAAAGATAATTAATTACTTATTAAAACAAATCAGGTTCTAGTGTGATTACTACAATTCCCTTGATTAATATTTAATGTGAAATAACAAATAATTTGTTTGGTTTCACATTTTGCAGGTCAAGTACAAATGTAAACTTTTATATTTATTTTGCTTCTATTGGGTTCATCATAGAGAATATCAGTATTTGTTTTATAGTCAAAAATACTAGGTACTGATGAGTAAACTGTAATACACATGATTAACTGTATACACAGACGGTACAGAAAAAAACAAAAGAACATTACATTAATTGTTGTTACCAGTGAGAAGATTATTGTCCAGGTAAGCCAGTAGTCACTACACTCTGCATTGTTTTTGCAATTAGAATAATATGTATTAATTTTATGTATAAGGTGCATCCTTTGTGTCTAGAGGAAAGAAATTTTCTAAACCAACATAGAAGGGTTGTTTTTTTACTGTAAGAGAAGTGAGGCTATGGAACTCTCTTCTTTAAGAAGTTGTTATGGTTTATTCAGTTAAAGAGTTCAAAAGGGATATGGATGTTTTCTTTCAGTGTAAGAACATTATAAGTTATGGGTACTGGATAACTGAAGGTGGGATCTTGATCCAGGGAATTATTCTGATCCTTCAGTGTAGTAACATTATAAATTATGGGTACTGGATAACTGGAGGTGGGATCATGATCCAGGGAATTTATTCTGATCCATCAGTGTAAGAACATTACAAGTTATGGGTACTGGATAACTGGAGG
>WMED01027958.1:0-10530 GCA_019650415.1 Pipa parva | reverse complement strand
TATGGAGGGGGGCATCAGGTCAAGCAAAGCAACATGGAGGGGGCAGCAGGGGAAGGAAAGCAGAAGGGATAAAGGAAGCAAGGAGGGGGACATGGAAAAACTTAAAAACTTTACCTTTAAGATTTTTTTTTTGGGGGGGGGCACATCCTAATGAAATGGCCTGTGCTTGCCTATGGGGATTATAGAGGGCAGAGGGGGAGCGCATGAAGATGACATCCTACTAGGAGCACTGAGGAGTAAGACACCTGCACTCTGCTAGTACTTCTATACAGAGGTGACGATGATATGATTGTAATCCCCTGAGCTCCCTGACAGAGCAGCGCACAGAATGCCCTATCTGCCTAATGAATAGCAGTGGCTGTCCATTAAGCAAATAGGGCATGGCAGAGTAGTGCATGGGGAGGCTAGGACTACTGCCGAATCACCCCATTTTGTTCAGAGGGCTGTGGAATGGCAGCCTTTCAGTATATTCAACCACTGCAATTAAATACAATTGTTACATAACAAATATTCCAGGGTTCTAATATTCCTAATTTTTAACAATATTTTTGGATTGATTTACACTTAAATTATAAAGCACTTGTATTTAATTATGAGCATAGAACATATTGCCTTCTTCAGAAAGGTGATAAACACATGTTGCTGACTTGTTTTACGGTCTGAAAGTACTTACTTAGCTTCAGGGTGGAATTCTCCAGTGATGGCTGAGTAAATTCCTCTTCTGTGGCTTTGCTTAAAGCCCACAGGTTAATAGACTTTTTAGGCCACTGAATACACTTGCTTGCAGCACATAAAATATGGATTCTGGCTCTTTAACAACTTAAGACTGTTTTCCCTGTAAATGTGTGGGATTTTAGCAAAAACACATAAGATAGTAAATATTTAGAGGTGCTACACTACTTAATACTTTTAATATCTAATTTATATAACATTGCCTAATTTTATGGTATAATCATTTCACCCAGAAGGAAATACATCGAGAATGGGCCTAGCCTCCCAATATGCCCCTCTGTCATGCCCCATCTGCTAAATGGACAGCTTTCATCATCAAGTAGGCAGATAGTATAGGACAGAGGGGCTATATTGGGAGGCTAGGCCTACTCCCAATGCACCACATGACAATGTCACCATCTCTCGCATGACGATATGATGTCATCATCGAGAGTAGATAGGAAAAGGCAGTCTTTCCTTTAGTGAGAACTATTTTGAAAACAGTGGGCCAGCAGCTCCTGCATTTTTGTGTATCTTGTACCTTCCTTATGTTGCTGCAGAGTATGGAGCTGAGGAGGAGATGCCAAGGCCAGGAAAAGGAAGAACATTGACATGGCAGTGCCAACAGATATGTAGCACCAGGTAACAATTGTTTTTTATTCAAACAATACAGTGGCAGAATCAGCCTGGAATTATTAAAGTAAAGCAGGTACATGGTGCTGTAGTACTAGGATGACCAATCATGCAAATAATACAATTTGTATACATTAAGCTGCAAGTATAACTGACTTCATGTCACACTGTAATGGCAAGTTCCTGCATGTGAACGCTAATGCCTACAGTATGTGTGATAACACAGAAATAACAGTATTAGCTCTAACATTGCCAGATTTAAATTGTATGAGTTTATAGACACAGAATGTTTGTCACATTAGTCCCCATCCACTAACTACCCACGCCTCTTTGTGTAAATAATTACAGACTACATTATGCAATAAACACAAGTGCTGTGTGACTGATAATTTCATGATAAGTGAAATTAGTTAGGAATCCCCCATTCCCCCTTGCCTATATCCATAACTAGGAAACAGTCCCCGTTCCATGTGACCTGCCTTTAGGGGGTTATTGACTAAAGTCTGATTGTCTTGTACGGTTGTGAATTTGCCACTTCCCCATATTGAGGTATTCAGCAAACTCTGTGATGTGGCAAATTTTCCAGCTATTGATCGTCGCACAATACAAAATGGACTGCTACTGACGCAGACACAACTTTAATATGGGAATTTCGAAGCAGTCGCAGACTTGCTATGGTAATCCGCTGTTTATAGCGTGAAACGCGTTAGGGGTGCCACTCTTTGATTTTATACATTTTTTTTCTACTTATGATGCTTGGATTTTAACATTATTCAATAAAATTTGCTGATTTTACATTGGACGTGCCGGAGCAATCGATATACTGTTTCCTTCGTTTGGGCATTTCACTCCAAGGCACTCAACGTTCTCTACATTGCTATATTTGACTAATCTTCATTACTTTATTGTGGATTGAGCGATCCTTTTTGTTTTTGGTTTTTAATCCGCTGTTTAGTCAATAAGGAGTAGAGAATCAGGGTGTAGCAACCCGAAGTGATGAGAATTCACTTCAACAGTCAAATTCTCACTTTAGTCAATAACCCCCTTAGTCACCAGCCCCTTGTGCCTATGGTGAAATCTGGCACTAAGTGCTAGTAATCACATTGCAAACAAAGTTGCACTTGGCTGTGATATTCACAGTTGGAATCAGTTTCCAAACGAAAACATTGTTTAACAATGATGAGATTGTTCACAGCTGCTGTTTGCAATGCAAGTGAACACATCACAATTTCAGTATTGAAAAGGCCATATTCTACATTCTCTAACAATGCAACAGTATAGTTTTAAGCCATGTATGTATGTATGTTTGTATGTATAATTTTATTTATATAGTAAAACTAATTTAAGCATCGCAGTACAATTCAGCAATACAAATATAGTAGAGTCATGGGAAAAGTGCATCACACATTACTAGTGAAGTAAATTACAAGCATAAAATCATGAGCCCTGATACATCACTCTAAGTGCCAGGCCATGATTGAAACAAAAGGGTGAATGTCCCTGCCCCGTAGAGCTTACAATCTAAATGGAAGGAAGACTTACACAGATAGAATGGTAACAAAAGCTGCAACAATGTGTCTAAAACCAATAATAAGGATAAATAGCTACTTTAGTATAAAATATAATACACATTTTACACATAAAGACCAGTGCTAGTGCTCCATAAGGGAGGATTTCAGTTTCGTTTTGAAAGTACAGAGGGAATGTTGCTGATGGAGAAAAGGTATACAGAATTCCAGATGTGAGGGGAAGAGAAAAGGGTTTAAAATGAGAAAGTATGCACAGCCACCCACCTCCCCCCGCCAGGCCCAGAACAACAGCAGGAGGTAGGGGGGTAGCTGGGGCAGCTGGGGGCATGGCTGACAAATGAAACATGAATGGTCTGGCATTAAATTTCATGAGCCCTGACCATAACCCCCCATTACGGTTGCTGGTTGGCAAACGCTGGCATAGGGTTGGTTTGGTTTGCTTAAAAGGAAGTTCTTTTACATATAAGGAATTTTTTGTAAATCAAATAAAGCTGTGGCCAATTTTCATCCAATATGTGAGTCTGCGTGTTCATGGGGGGCCACAGTTTTTTCTGGTTTAAATGGTATGTTTTTTTGGGCATCCAAGGGTAGTATTGGTGTGTGGCATGCAACGCTTATTGCTTTGAAAGGAATGCAGTTGACATCAAGGAATATATGGGCACACAAGTGAGGAAATGTAAAGAAGGGCAACAGAGTGTAGTGCTTCAAATGTCAAAAAGAGGACACTGTAAATAATTTGTTTTTTAATAGGTAGTCATGGAACAGAGAGAGGTTGGAGAATGGATGTCCCATCTGGGGAGAGAAGAAGAGAATTCTGGCAGCAGAATTTAGAATAGACTGGAGTGGGGAGAGGTGGGAAGCTAGAAGGTCAGATAGAAGAATACTGCAGTAGTCCAAGTGGGATAGGATGAGAACATGCATGAGGGTGTTAGCAGTGGCTTGAGAAAGAAATAGACGGATCTTGGCAATGTTACTAAGGAAAAATCAACTGTTTTTAGCAGTGGTAACAATGTGTTTAGAGAAGGAAAGAGCAGAGTAAAAAGTCACCCCAAAACAAAGTACAGAAGTTACAGGGTTAATGATCAGCCATGTCGTGATATTTATGTAAATATGTTTGACTATTGTAGTTCCTGCAAATTGAGGTTTCTTTCATTTCACAAACAGTCATATTTTATTAAGGAAAGTGCTAGGTAATAAATCTGAAAGGGTAAAAAAAGAAAATAATAATTAAAACTTTGGATAGAGCTAAAGCTTATGTTCAAGTACAGTATTATAGAGCAGCATTCAGTAAATCAGTGATGTGCAGGATTTCCCACCTAGGGAATACATTTCCTGTGTGTTTCTGGCATCTTTCACGGGTTTCACACTCCCCAAATACATTTGTTTTTTTATAAATGAGTTTGCTTCCAATAAGCAGTATTCAATAAGCACTGAATTATAATTAGTGAGTGAAGTTTCTGTCAAGAAATGTGTCTTAGAGCTCCAGTAACACCAAACAAATAAATTGATGTGGCAGCAATACATATATAGCACTTGTATAAATGTTATCTCTGAAGCTCAGTTTAGGAATTGCAGTGCTTTCTGACTGTTTTTGTCTTTACTGATAGCAGCCATATTGTTAAACAAACCTTACCTAGTCCCATTGTTTTCTGTGGTGCTTTACACAAAGAATATACAGGAAGTGTGCCCTAAAGCCCCATTTATAAAGCTAAATAGCTAAATATCATACTTTTATGAAAAAAATAGCATTTTTTTACAGCACATATTGAGTATGTACAGCAAAATTTACTAAAATCTAAAATGATTTTTTTTTAATTTTTTGTCCATTTTTTTTTATTTTTGGGCAAAATAATAGTTTTCAACTTTAGTAAATTTCACCCTATAGTAACTATAAATGCATTTGAGACATTTTTATTTTTGGTGATGCTGTTCTTTTAAATAAGTCAATACTTATAAGTCAAGTCACTGGGCTTAATCTTTTGAAAGAATTCATTTATTCAATTCATCCTATTATTTGTGTTAAATGCTTTTTATACCATAAGCAGGATTATAGTTACATACAGACACAAACATGACTCACACAATCAGCATACATTCCTATTTTGAGGTAGACATGTTCAGACAAAATTACACCAATAAATAATTTTTCTTCTTTCTCATTCAATGACAAAATGAAAAATTCTGTTTGGAAAAAAGTGCTTTGTATGACAATGTCTATTTTTAAAGAGACACTAAAGGCTTGTTGGTCTAGGGGGTGATTCTAAAGGGGGTTAAATATGTACCAACCACTTTTTCTCCTCCAGTGCTTCCTCCTGGTTAACAGAACAATGATCTTCTATTCCTCTCCAAGCATTGCTGAAATCCTCTTTACTTGGAGGAAAGTGACTGGTAAGTATTTAAGCCCCCCTTTCAGAATCACCCCTAGACCAACAAGCATTTAGTTCCCCTTTAAGCCACACAGGCCAAACTGCTTGAAAATTGCTGTTTAGTAGACATTATGTTTACACTTTTATCTTTATCTGTAGACAGGCAGTCATTCATTAAAGTGTGAATTCACTTAGCATAGTGACTTTGCGTCTATTCTCATCACTACGATCAGGAAGACGCAAATTCACTTCTTCTTATTTATGGAGTAGCAGATAGCGTCAGACGTGGTCGCATGTGTAGTGCAGCATAATCAGTTGCACAATAGTAAGATGAGAGGTCATGAGGAGTGAAGCGAATTCCTCCAGTGAAGGGCAGTGATGTCAGTCTCTTCATATCCCACTAACTGTATATAAGTGAAAAAGACTTATTTTGATATGTCACCTCGTGCCTAGTTCATGTTTAATAGTAGACTAATTTAGTTGCAGTTGCCATAGCTACTTTTGAATGAATAGTCGCTTTGCACAACATTGGAGCTCTGCCATCAACCCCTCTATTTGCCACTCTGATGTGGCGAAGGCAAACAGGTGTATATGGAGCAGTACGCCCTTGCAGAATCCCTTTTCCCTAGCGTCAAGATGGGACAAAATGCCTCCTTTCAGGTGTCCTATTGACATACATACATTTATATTTGGACACTGGAATTTTACAGCTTGAAAAAGCATTCACATGCTTTATTTCATTTTAATGCAGTAAAAATCTAGTGTCCAGGAGGTATTTTGTCATGTTTTGATGCAGTAAAAAGATACCATAGCAACAAACACTTCATGTACAATTACCCTTAGGCTGATCCAGATGTTTTCAAAACACTCTAAGGTTTCTTCCAATTGACACCAAAGGGTAAATATATAATTTACTATCTGGCCCATATTACATTTAGGGCCTTGTTGACTAAAGGCCAAACAGTCACTTAGAGGTCTCAGTTGACATCTATTCAACATTTTCACATATTCACTCATTGATTAAACTCTACGAAGTGGCAAATATGTGATCAATTCGAGTATCTATGATAATTGTGATCTTTCGGAGCATTTTGCATGATTTTGTGTGCACGTGCACAGTTACTTCTACCTTTGACTAAGTGGAAGAGTGTGTCGAAAGAGGAAATAGGACTAGGCATTCTGCTTTGAATTCACCCATTTATCTTTGCCACTTCACACTGATGAATTGGGGGGCTGATGGCAGGGCTCCACATTCTACTTCTATCTGACTGACTACACCACACTACCCATCCACAGTGATCACCACTATCTGCTTGTTCGACAAAACTAGTCACCACTTAGGGGATTATTCACTAAGGTGTGAATTCGACTGTCCAATTCTCAAACAGGGGATTCCCATAGCAAATCTGAGACCGCAACAATTTATCCATTGTAAAGTTGTGACCGCAACAAATTTTAAAGTTGTAACTGCAACAATTTTCCATAGTAGAGTCGCGACTATGATTGTGACTGTCTTCAGTTGGTGAATTCACACCTATATGTAACAATTTGCACTTAGTGAATAAACCCCTAAGTCAATAAAGAGAAGTGAAAGCGCAACTACAGTGGCAATGCGACTTGAATTGTAGTGTGGTGAATTGGACAGGTAAATTCACCCTTTAGTCAATGAGGCCCACAAACTCTCAGAGGGTTATTCTTTAATGTCCGAATTCAACTGTTGAATCCTCAAACAGCGGATTCCCATAGTAAATTCACGACTGTGACAATTCTCCCATTGTAAAGTCGTGACCGCAACAATTTTTAAAGTTTCACCAACAACAATATTTCCATAGTAAAGTCGCGTCTGCGACAATATTCTCATTATAAAGATGCAACTGTGACAGTGGCATTCTATTGCGACTGTCTTTAGCTAGTGAAATCACATCTTTACACCATAATTCAGACTTTAGAGAATAACCCCCTCAGGCTCTGGTTCACTAGATCTATAAAAAGTCTGGTACATTTATATTATCTGTCTCATGGCTTGTCAATTATGTACCCAACCCCTTCTTGATACATATAAAAAAAACTGTGTCTGCTGGTACAACCTCTTTTATAAAGATATTCCAGAATTGCTGCTCTTATCATAAAAGAAAATACAGGAATGTCTATGTTTCCCCTAGGATGATTGTATGTTGAATAGGCCTACCGACAAGTTTGTTTACGGTCTCCTTCATTATTTATATAAAGTAGATACATATTCTCCATTGTAAACAAATCTAGCCTGAAGAGAGTGTCTTCATAACTACAATTCACCCTTCCTTTTTTGTGAATATGAATTCTTAACTGTTTACTGGATTTTCAGACATATTATTATTGATTTCACAGAGGCAAAGTCACTTTTGCCTCCCCTATTTCTACTATTAATAGAGTCTATAATCTTGCATGCTCTAGTTGCTACTGATTGGTACACTTTGTGGCATGTTGATTATCGGCAAATGCTTCTCTATCACTGATTCTCCTAATAGTTGTAAGCCTAAGTCATTTCCATAGAGACATTTTGATTAGGTTAGAGATCTGCAGTTACAATACTATTGGATCAAGCTTGGACTTATCCAATGTGTTACTCTTAGGCTTAGCCTGGCCAAGCCTTTACTAAAATCTTGGATGTATGGGACATGTAGTTTGGCAGAATGCAGTGCTGTTGAATCTATTTTTTCTCCTCTCATTATTCTTGTTTTAAATATAAATTTTTACTGAAATATTTTTACTTTCTCTGCCCTGTATATTATTCTTATTCAGTGGTGGACATACATTTGTACCCATGATGCTTGGTCATTATGCTATTGTATTGGCTATTATAGCCTATGGTAGGTAGCACTTTTAAATGGGGCAACGAGGAGTGCTACATTGTGGAAGACTGTTAATATAGGAACATCACTAAAATATAAATACTTGGGGCAAGAATCTAATCTTGCACAGGGGGCCAATTCTGACTATATCCACAAGACACTAGGTTTTGGTGCTGATTCCATTGTTGCATTTGGCTTAGTTTAGTCTTTTCTTTTTCTTTTACAAATGTTAAAGATTTAGGGGGTAATTCACTAAGATCCGAAGTGAGCTGCGTACTGTTCGCCTCACTTCGGAGTTACTGAGCTGCGCATGCTGATGTCCTGCGCGCGGACATCAGCATGCGCATTAAAGGGAATTCCGTCTCGGTGAGGCAACTCTTATGCTCTCGCCGGGAGGGAATTCCCTTTAATGCGCATGCTGATGTCCGTGCGCAGGACATCAGCATGCGCAGCACAGTAACTCCGAAGTGAGGCGAACAGTACGCAGCTCACTTCGGAGCTTAGTGAATTACCCCCTTAGTTTGGACTTGTTTTTCTAAACTACAAATTAAACACAATAAAAATAGTTTTTAGGTGTCTTTTGCTCTTCTGTGGCTATTGCACATTATTGGAAGTCATTTTACATAATCCAATCCAAGATCCTTCAGATTTGATCAGACTGATTTACACATATAACAGGGAAAAATACATTTCTTGATCTATCTAAGTAAAGGATAACACATTGCACATAAGGCTGGTTTTAGCCATGTTACTGCCTCTTAGAAATGATTGTGAAATATCTCAAAAATCTAGCTGAGATGTATGAAAAGACACTGCACAGGAAAAAGTGTTCAATAAATATCATTCAAAAAATATTTGGTTATCAAAAAATAATTTTTACTAAAAGTTATCAATTATATGGAAGAACTTTCTAGAAACACAATATTAAAGCTTTATAAAAGAAGTTAAAGAAGAACTAAAGCTTGTTTTTGTCTAGCGGTGATTCTTACTATATGGTAGACCTTATAATAGGATATAATAGAGCACCCTTGAACAGGGGTGAAGTAGTAAGTTGTTATTGCTCCGAAAGGAGGCAATGAGAGTTCACTCCCAGAGGGTGGCACTTGGAAATTTTCCTCTTTAATCAGTAGCAGATTATGGACAGTGCACCCTAGGCTCTACTGTGTTATAGTTATAATGGTGGAGGAAGTTTGGGTATCAGCTTAGGACCCCACTTCAATCCATATCTGCCTTTAGTTATTGCACTACAGTGGATATTATAAGCCACACAAATACGATACCAATGCTATGCTGAGCAGGCAAGAGAGACCCAGATGTGTGCTGTGAAATAACCTCTTTAACTGAAGCACCAATAAAATGTTGTTTTGACCAAATAAATAACTGACCTAATATTGCTGTGACAGAAGCAATAAAGAGGTATTGATAATTGTTCAATATCCAGCAGATACAACAACTAGATATGCTAAGAGGGGGTTATTCACTAAAGTATGAATTGCTGCGTATAGTTGTGAATTCATCAGCTAAAGACAACTGCAATAGACTGTTACTGTCACAGTCATGTCTTTATAATGAGAATATTGTCGCTGTCGCGACTTTATTATGGGAAAATTGTCGCAATCTTAACTTCAAAAAATTGTCTCGACTTTACAATGGGGAAATTGTTGCAGACTTGCTATGGGAATCTGCTGTTTGCGAATTTGACAGTCGTGTTCTCACCTTAGTGAATAACCCCCTAGAACAGGGGTGGGCAATTAATTTTCCCAAGGGGCCTCATGAGAAATTGGGAAGGTTTTAGAGGGCCGAACTAATATAGTTAACTCGGTTAACTATATTAACTCAACTTACTTAATTTGTTCTTGGGCTCAGTACACATTATTAAATGTCATATAATAATGTGTACCAAGCCCAAGAACAAATCATTCAACTACACAGCTGCAGTGGGTGAACTCATCGTTGACCTTGATTTATCGGTTCCCCATAGAAAAATGCCCGACTTTTTGCATCGCGATGCATTGTGTACAGTGGAGCTACAATAATCGCGATGCAAAAAGTTTTTCTATGGGGAACCAATAAATCAAGGTCACTGATGAGCTCACCCACTGTAGCTATGTAGTTGAATGATTTGTTCTTGGGCTTGGTACACATTATTATATGACATATAATAACGTGTACCGAGCTCAAGAACAAATCATTCAACCAATCCCTAGTAAACTGGCGGGCAGGCCGGTCAGAGACAGGAGGTGGGCCGGAAGCGGCCCGCGGGCTGCCCCTTGCCCAGGTCTGCCCTAGAATGTCTAGTGCCATTAGACAAATGCACAGAGACATGTCCTGTACCCAGGGCCGGTCCTGGCTAGATTTGCACCCTGGGCGAACCACCCCTTGGGCGCCCCCCCCCGCATACACCGCGCAATCAAACTGTTTGACTTAAACAAGGGGGCTCACGCACCTGTCATTACGTTT
>WMED01027957.1:0-10530 GCA_019650415.1 Pipa parva | reverse complement strand
TCTCAGTTTCTTCGTTTTATCACTGTACAAAATAATTAACTACAGGTAATCTTCCACTGAATAGATGTTGAAGCCTCTCCTATGTGCAGAGACTCCACCAATGTAAACTGTGCAGGGTCATGTTTATTAGCTGGTGATGGTACATGAAATATAAATTGTCTTCTTATGGGACTTTCATTCTGTGTATATGTACTTGTATACTCTGATTTTTTTTTTTGTTGTTGTTATTCTGTTATTAAACTAAATCTACTAGTCATATGCAGTATGGGATCTTACTAGATGTAATTCATATTTTCTGTTTTCAGGGCTCATATGGTGTTGTAAAACTGGCCTACAATCAAAGTGATGACAAATATTACGTAAGTAAATAATCAACTGTAATGCTTTGTTGTCCATGCTTTGTTGTTTTTGTGTTATCATGTGGCATTTATAATTTACGATATATTTATCAAGCTTTTTGCTGCTTTTTACAAGTTCAAAAACTGCTTTTCAATGTAAAAAACAATGCATAAAATAGTGATTGACTACATGGTGAAAAATCATTTTTATATAGACGATGCTGGCATGACTCCAGCATTAGACCCTCAAAAAAAACTTTTTTTGACTTTGATAAATTTCCCCCAATATTTTGTATGAAAATTCGTCAGTTTTTAAAATGCATTTTAGTTGAACTGATTGTCAGTTATGCTGTGTGCATGTGAAAAAAACTGATTCCAGTTGAGTTGTAATTCATTGCTCAAAATAAGAGTAGATGCATATGTCTTGGGTGATTGGCAAGTCTGCAATAGCAGCTGCTGCCACTGGTGCCTGAGTATCAGTCCGCTTTAATTGTTCTATCCAGAGGTTGGAATGTAGGAAAATGTGTGTGTGTGTGTGTTTGTATATACAGTATGTATATGTATGTGTATATATATATATATATATATATATATATATATATATATTTGTATCTTCAAATTGCATACAATTATATAATCCATTCAACCAAAGTTAAGTGAATTGGTCAACGACGTATTGTGTGTTCAGCTTAGCTGGATATAATTGATTTGTCTTATGTTTTGTATTGGAGTTTTTTTTTATTTTATGTTTATTTAGAATTTACATTTTTTAAAAGATAAAAAAACAAAACAGAAACAAACTTCCTAGTAACAAGAAGAGCTAAACAGATCCTTCCAACCAGCTAATATATAAAGATGAGCAAATAAATAAAAATAAAATGGTCCACCTCACCGTGTCAAAAGCAAGAGAAATACAGTGACGTCTTTCTTTAACTTTACAGATCCATGCAGTTAACTGTCAATTTCTCACACTTTTTTTCATTGTGCCTCTTTAATCAAATATGGCCTTTTCATACCAACATTACATCAGTCTCTTTTTCCCCCAATATGAGGATTTGTGATTTGATACAAATTGTGGCATTAAAAGAAATGTAGTATTAGATACATCTTCATCTAGAGTGGTGGGGGGTGGGGAGGGGTGGCACATGAGAAGTAGGAATGGCTTTAGAGGGCCAGACTGTTCCCACAACACCCCCCTCTCCCACTGTGTTGCCTCCTCCTTCCTACTCCCTGCCCTCTGAAGGAGAGTGGTGCTATCTTGGTGCTCGCCCCCCCCCCCCCCCCCCTCCTTCTCCCTACCTCTTCCCTGTCCTGGCTCAGTTTGATCTAGTGCTTAGCCTCATCGATACAGCATTCATCTCTCACAGGAAGTTTAAAGCTTTCAACTTCCTGTGACAGGAACACTGTAGTAGCACGAAGGAGACGAGAAAGGGAAAAGAGGTAGGGACGGAGGAAGGAGGCGAGCAGAGCTTCCTACCACATAGCCTGGCCCTGTCAGCCAATTTTGGCAGAAGGGCCGAGCCAAAGATGTCCAAGGGCTGTAGTTTGCCCACCTCTGATCTAGAGAGTATTTTGAATAAAAATACTTAAGAAGGCATTTAGTTTAAGTATCCCTATCCCATAGGTGGCTTGTATGGGGCATCTCCACACCCGCTGCAGAAATTTATCCTTGACAGAAGCACACTTGTAACATGGGGGACTGCTTGAAGGGAAAATCCTGTCAAACTATATTGGGATTAATAGGTCCATCTCATTATAAACACCTGCTGGGGTCTACATTTGGTGCCTGGGAACAATAAGAGAGAATTGGTCTTTGTCTGTCCTTCTCATCCAATTTATCAATTCCACTTTCTTACTTCAGTTTTCAACCCAGGAGAGTTTGTGTTTTGAGTTGTATATAGAAGTCCCTGCTCAGACTATTTTAACTGCAAATAGTAAATCTTCTTATTGCTGCAGAGGTGTATATGCTGCCACCGAATCTTGAGCAGTAAGGAGACGGCTCTCTTGAATAACATAAGATTGTAGAGTAGTAAAGGAGGGTAGATGGGTTCGCTCAATCCCCTATGATTAAGCGCCCTAAGCGCGAAACGCGTTAGGGGGTGCTCTGACTTTGACTTTTTAATCATTTTTTGTAACAGCCTAATTTTAAGCTATGGATTAAAGTTTTTTGTTTTTAACCCTTGGAGTGCCGGTTTTTCTCATCTATCCTAATTGTAGAGTAGTAAAGCTGCAAATTTCCCAGATTTCTTGCTTTGCTTTTCAGAACAATAGTTGCTGTTAATCTGTTCATATACATTGCACTGCTCTTCCTGTAGTTGTTAAGAAAAGGTAACTTTATTCTTCTGACAATTCATCTTCTGCAGATGTTACAGTATATCTTCTTAAAATACAGTGTGAGAGACAGAGCAATTTCATTCTAGGTCAACTCTCTTTCATTACAAAATTTTTTATTCTAATTACATGCGATTCAGTGGTCATTTTTATAGAACATGAAAGAACATGTGCATGAAATTAGGTGATGCATTTTAAGTTATGATTTTTCTTTAAAGGTTACAGTATCTATTAGCACTGTGCTTCCTTTTGGTGTATTGTTTTTGTCGGCAATGTTTGGTATCCTGAATATCGTGGCTTACTTTTATCATAACCTTGGAAGGGGGTTAACCAACAATGAATCTGACTTAGAACAAGATGTAGTGTGTGGTGTTACCCAGTAAAGGCTGGCAATGATAAATTAAGCCTTGTGGATATGTTAAGGGTATGTTCTCTATAATGCAATAAGCCTTTTGACACTAGTTGTTCATTATTAATGTTTCCCTCACTGGTATTTTATCTTTTTTGATGTATAATTCCTTATGACAACTGTTAATCTGTTAATATCAGTTAGGTCTTCCGCATACGTGTTTTTAGCCCCTGTATCTAATTACATGAAAAACACATACAAAAAAACCTCACATATATTATGTTGACCTCTGTTTAACCCTATGTGCATGCTTCATCTTGCAGAGTGAAACCAAATACCCAATGCCTTTGGGGTTTTTTATTGTACCTGACCACGATTCACAATTGCTGTTGTTCTACCTTTGATAAATAAGGCTCCTTTCACACTAGTTAGAAAGGCTATGTGAGAGTGTCCAATCAGGGGCAAGGGAGGCTTCTGCTACCAGGCCTATGATAAAGAATGGCTCAGAGCTGACCCTAAACTGTATATACAATTACCTGCTAGATTATGGTGTTGGGAGGCCTATGTAGATTTTGCTATGGGGTCCAGACTGAGAGCACTATAGCTCCAGTAACATTAAAAAAGGCATTAGCTGCAAGTGATACCATTTCACTCTTTTAAGCAACTTAATTTCAGCCTGGGGGATAAACAGGAAGTGATGTTAATTAGATCCAGCTACTATCAATTCCTGTGTATTTTAATGCAGGTTAGTAGGGGTAAATGAAGATATGAGTGCAGGACCAACTAGTCAAAACAGGTCAGTGTTGCACACTGCAGTTCATTTTTATGTATACAGAGTTTATACATTTCCAGAGAACACAATGGAAATGTATAAATGCAAACATAGTAATTAAACTAATGAGATGGATTTGCATGTAAGCAGTTAGCTGGCCAACTGAGATGCTACAGCGAATAAGGCCTGTCTGTTAGAACCACTGAGAACTGTTTTCATCGATTTACCCTAGGATCTATATAACAAAAGACTTTTGGGACATCCATCTGCCTTTAATCTATCAAATTATTGTGCTTGACACTTTTTTTTTCTCTTAATAATTTGCTTTCAGTTCTTCTGGAATATTCATGCAGTCTGTCGCTTACTCATTTTTTCTGTCATGTTAAATGTGTAAAATTTTCTAAAACAGAGTAAAAGGATTTGCCAGAGAACCGACCGGGTTCTTATATAAGAATGGAACATAAGTAATTATGAGACTAATGTTATGCTGCCAGATGAAACTTGTTTTTGTTTTTCCTACACAATAATATTGTTTTCTTTTTGTTCTTTGAGATAATAGCACATTTCAAATGAAAATACATTTATTATTGTCAAAACGAATGTAGGATTTAATAAACCACATTAGCTTTGCCAATAACGCCCACTTTCTGTCATTAGGAAGTGCTGTGGTGCCCTATGAAAAACATTTGTTTTGGTAAATGGAATATTTTATTGTTCAGTATATTTTGGTGTATATCTTGTTCATGTCCTTGTATACACAGAATAATTCTATAAAAGAGATTTTGTAGGGGTGTAAAGTAGTATGTATCCTGTGTCCTGTCCTAGATTTCTCTAGGCACTAGGTCTGTGCCTATAATATAAAACAAATAAAATACCAGTTAGCATTTTTTATGCAGTATATTGCTCTATATGCACCACTGCAACCGCCAATGGCCATTTAGCTGCTTTATATAAGAAAAGACAGCACAGCAGGAATTTCAGACCTGCATTACTTTATTACAGACACAACATATTTTGGGTTGAGTCGCCCTTTATCCCCCTTTAAAATACAACCCATGCCTTATATTGGACATTGTATCACCCACATTTCTAGGCATCAAATTATCCGCAACTTTAGTGACCATCATTACACCTTGATTAAAGGGGCACTATAGTGCTGATATAACTGCACACACACATATAAAACTCCTTTATATTAAGCCAATTGCTGACACAAATAGTTAAAAAAAATGTAGGGAACAAATAATACTTGCAGTTTGCTTTCCTTAATTAGACTGCATTCCTTAATTTGTTTTCCTGAGAGCTGACATTTTCCTCCCCTCGCTCCCAGTTCTCCTTCTGTTCTGCAAGTCAGGCAACATGAGAAAAAAAAGCTGCCTAACTGCTATTGGTTAAGCAGTGTGCTGACCTTTTCTTTCCTAATTTGGGTGGGTGGGGCTAAATGATGAGTACATTATAGCTTCTCTAATCAGATCCCTGCTAGATCGTGATTTAAGGGATCTGATTGGAGGAACTATAATGTCAATCATTACTTATCCATGCCCACCCACCACTCGGGAAAGAAAAGTCAGGCTGACAGAGAGAAACACTGTATAAAGGTACATTTTTAAAAAATACATATATATTTACAAAAACATTTATTTCATTACAACCTAAATTAGCATTAGTTTTGAGGTGACGGGTACACTTTAAGTAATTCAATTAAAGTAATTACTCGTAATATAGCACAAGTGTATTCGAACAAGAGAACAAAAACATCACTTCAAGACAATGCTGTTTTATTCAATCAATATTTTGTATTTTTCCTTAAATGATAATACTGCTTTGTTTCTTGCATTTTAATAACATTATTGTAGTATTAAAGTTATTTATTCAATAGAATATATTAAGAGTCTATTTCACTCTCCTACTGCTTCAGCTTTAGTTAGCTGTTCACTTATGGCCAACTCCAGACTCATACCATTGCAGAATCTTCTGGAACATATCCACTTGCAAATTAAAATGACTGACAGGCAGAGGATGCAGGGAGGTGCTGCATGCCTATTGGTCAGACAGTCAGCATGGTCAGAATCCATTTTTGTGTAACAAAGGTTCAGAATACTACCCATTTTCAGTAAAAGCTGTTGCTTGTGATCAGTAACATAATTGATCAGGACAATAATATAAAAGGTATTTCAATACACATTTAGATGTGCTGCGTTGTCATGTGTTTAAATGTATGAAATCCACTTACAAAATTGTTCGTAATGGGTATATACCCACACAGATGTATGTTAGTTTGTCAAAGCATATAGATTTTTCAAGCAACATTTATATGCTTATTAAAGTAATTAGGACCCATGTGGGTTTAACAGTGTTTGTACAACATGCACCAGAATAAAAGTAGACTAGAGGAATCAGTGATGGAGAATTAATACTAGATAATAGACTGAATTGGATCAACAGTGGCAGTCACCAAAATCTATAAAGACACAAGGATATTCATTCAAGAAACAGAAGTGTGATTTTTTTTTTTTTTTTTTTTTTATAAAGTGCACGGGTGACTTTGTCTTGACTATGTAGTTTAGTTTTGGTATCCAGTTCATATAAAGGAATTGTGAGTTTAGAGAGGATTCAAAGAAGGATTGCAAAATAATTATTCTAACGTTGAACGTTGGTAACAAAGACAAGGTATCCGATTCCAGGTTAATTCACATAGGATGAAATGGTTTTCTGGTGGAATGTAATCATTTACTATAGTTATATAATGAAGACGTATAAAACTGCATAAGTACTTTCAGTATCGTCAATAAAATAATCCCATCTCTGGCATTTAAAAGAAAGGAAGGTCCATCTCAGTAATTTCATGCATAGATTAAGTAGTACTGAAAGACCTTCAGTATAGCATGAAGAATTACAAGCTTCTCTTGCTTCTAGTGTTGACTCAGCGTACCTCAAATCAAATGTGTACAGAAAATATCTCCCTAATAACAGGTTTATCCTACACGTTATTGATGTCTAATATTGTCCCTTTAAGAGTCGGAGAAATTCTGAAATTGTTTCCAGTACATGTCGTCAGAATTTGGACAATTAAATTTAGTTCCTACTTATAGCTGTCTCACTCAATCTGAATTTGTACTGCTGTCCAATGTTGCTAAACCCATTTAATATGTGTGCTATTTTCTTTATATCTATTGGTTTCAGTTAATTCTTTATTTTAGTCTACCTGTTTTGTTGCTTTCTTCTCGTTGTCTGAAAATTTGTCTGAGCCCCTTAACTCATCCTGGATCGACTACAAAAATCCAGATTGTTTGTTGGTTGTTTGATGTAATTGAGCCTGACTTATCAGCATGCATCACAGATGCCTAAAATTTGCACATTATAAACATAATTATTGTGTTTAAATGTGTTAGCATGCTGCTGTGCTTTCATATCCTTAATGCATTTAAATACCTTCCTTCTGCCATTGTGTTATACCAACTGTTGCCAATGGGCTTGTTTGACCTTCAGCTATAGGATTCAGTTTGCTTCTGTTGTAGTAGTATAAACACAACTCTGTTTTTTTTCTGATATGGAATGTCTTGATTGTTGGCTTAATTTGTATACCGCTTGTACCAAATTAATGAGAACTAATTCAAATGTTGTTACTGTGAATAGGCAACTTCTGTGAAGTGATTAGTTTTGACATTACCATTGCCGTAAATGTTAGAATTCTATTTATTCATACAGCAAACTTTGAAAACTGCTCACTCTAATGTACAATGCAAACATATATGGGTTGTAAAGTACTTTTTGTAATTCAGAGCCCAAAACTTTATTGCATATTCATGTTTAGGTTTACTAGTAGTTTTTTTTTTGTTTTTTGTGCCATCCAAATAGACTGAGCATAAAGCCAAATAATGCAGGAAACAAAAAATAACTTAAAAATAGAAGACCAGTTACAATTTATCAAAGGAAACTGCTATCTCCCATATATTAAAAGTAATGTACATTCAAAGTTGAGATATAGAATGTTTAATTCAAATATATATGTATATCATTTTTTGTTCCAGGCAATGAAGGTTCTGTCAAAAAAGAGGCTACTGAAGCAATATGGCTTTCCACGTATGTATCTTGTGATTCCTAAATCTGTGTTTTATCCATTTTAAGGGAATGCAAAAAACTGAGGGGGGAATTCACCATTCAGCGAAGTGAGCTCCGAATCCTTCGGCCCACTTCGCAAATGGTGTTATGCGCTCGCTGATGTCCTGCATGCGGACATCAGCGAGCGCATTAAATGGATTCCAGTCTCAGCGAGGCAACTCTTTTGCTCTCCCCGAGACTGGAATCCCTTTAATGCGCTCGCTGATGTCCGCGTGCAGGACATCAGCGAGCGCATAACACCATTTGCGAAATGGGCCGAAGGATTCGGAGCTCACTTTGCTGAATGGTGAACTCCCCTCAAACTGTTTAATAATTCAATATAAAGGCTAAGGCTAGGTTTACACTGCGTATAAAATACGCGCTTCTAGAAAATACACCACATATTTCAGTTCGGCATATTTTCTATACGTACATTTCTATTGTACTTACCTGACATAGTGTGAACGCTCCCTCACCGTTTGCGGCTCCTTCTATCTGGCCAAATTTTGTGTGTGGGTTATATATGTTGGCAAAAATGTGACGTGAAGCATTCCGTTTGCAGCGTATGTGCAGCATACGCTAATGTGGCTGGAACAAGGTACGTCCTATAGGTTTACATGGCACAGATTTTTTTTATTCATGGGCGGTGTATAAAAACACAGTGCAAACCTAGCCTAAAGCTCTCTACACATTTATTTTGAAAATCTTGTGTTCTGTCACATTGTTCAGTAATGTAATTAAAATGAGCAGAGTTAAAGCCAATCATGTTTATAGGCAAGTGGTAATGATTTTGTTTATTTTTAATGAAGCCTTTCTTAATGGGAATTGCTGACCTTTTCAGATTGGTGAAAAGACTGTCCTTTTGCAGTGTGATGAATTATGTATTGCAGAAACCCTTTCAGCTTTTTTTCTGTTTCATCCATTACCCCAAGGTGTATATGTGTGCACATGTGTAAAATGTCTCTACTTCCCCTTGTACTTTATTTTCATCCAACTCCACTATGATCTTTGAGACAATCTGATTTTTCCTAGGGATCAGGGAGGTATAGACCTTTAACACATTTTTCCTTGTAAACAATAGGTTTAATTCTTATTTAATGAGAATTTATTTAATTCTATTTCAGTGATGTAAAACTCCATAAGCAGCCCAGTAGTATCCAATGCAGCCATCATTGCTAATTGCACCCTAACTGAAATGTGGTGGCTTAGTAAATAGCATTACCTTCCATCACACATTTATTTCCTCTCTGGCAGATTTTGGAAAGTATGAAACCTAGAGTGTGATATGCAACCCTGAGTGACTCCTCAGAAGGGATTGAGGGATAGAGGGGTTAGCGTCGATTTAATTATAGATCTTTCATTTCTTTTATATATAAATGCATTAAATGGTAGTGGATGCTAATTTTGCTTTCATTTTTTTTATAATCTCTTGAGGTATTGAATGATTTCTCATAGTGCTTTCTTAACCCAACATTCTTTTCTTGACCTTATTTAGTCTTGTTTTATGTTCTGAAAATAGAAGTATCTGACTGGAAAGCAAATGTTTGCTTGCTTTTATTTACCTGAAATACAGCTGTGTGAGCTCTTAGTCAATTGCTTTTTCATAATGGTTGTTATTCCTTTCAATCACTATATAGCGCCTCCCCACACACATTTTTTTTAATGGTTCATGGCTTTGCATCCTATTTCTTGATCAGTCTTCTCCTGGCTTAGGCCCCCAAATCTCCCAAGATGCCATTCACCAACCGCTGCAATTATGCAGATGTAGAGTTTGCTGAATCCAGATGCAGGGTTTTTATGACTTTTGGAAGCATGTTTAGCATTTGGTCAAACTGAATTTGCAATCTTTTTTCAGACATCCCTGTGCAAAAGAAAACCTTTTTCTTTTTTTTTTATGTTTTGTGGTTTTTAAAAAAAGTGACACATGGTTGCATTGGGCAGCATTTTCACTAAATATTCCCAATAACACATTAAAACCATATACCGTCATTTTGTGTGACAAGTACATTCAAGCATGTTTTGACGCATGCCTTTAAATAAATTAATTGCCCACTTTGCCAACCCAGAAGTGATGAGGATCGAAGCATTAAAATGAAGTAACCTGTCAAGCAACTGGATTAAAAATTGCATGCTTGGCTCATGTGTGGCACTAATGAATATGACATCTTAATGATGCAAGTTCCATTTTTTTTGTCTTGTTTTTAATGACTGCAACAAAGAGGGACATTTTTGTTTTTAGCAAAAACTTCAGAAATGTGACACACCATAAGGACCAGTCTGCAATGCACTGTGTTTGTTATTAAGGAAATGTGTATTGTATGGCAGGGGTCCCCAAACTATGGCCCACATCCAGCCCCCTGAGGCTATTTACCCAGCCCACATCGCCGGGCTGGCACTAGGGGTAAAGGCAGCTGCAGGAGGAGGGCGCAATCGTGGTGCTTGCCCCCCTCCTTTTCTCTACCGCTACCTACCTAGTATCCGACCCAGCTCAGTGTGCTGTAAAGATTACAGCTCTACTCTGTCCCTCCCTCGCCGCATATTAATGATGTTACTACACATCATCAGGAAGTGGTGGGAGAGGAAGTGAAGAGCGCTGTAATCTTTACAGCAGACTGAGCTGGCCGGTTACAAGGTAGGAA
>WMED01027956.1:0-10530 GCA_019650415.1 Pipa parva | reverse complement strand
TTTTGAGCTGCAATATTACTTTTTTAACCAACTGACATTGCTGCGTGCAGGTGCTATACTGCAGCCAAAAAACTGATGCTGTTCAGAGGAGGGTTTTGGCTTGCACAAAGCTAAACATACTATCTACATATTTTACTTAAAGTAGCTCAGCAACACAAAGGACATGAATTTACTACACTGGGAATTCACACTTTCATGATTAAGCCCTTTTATTATGCAGATCAGATCATTAAATAACAAGATATAATTTTCAAATGCATTCTGCAGGGTAACGATGATGCAGTTACATAGCTCTAATTCAATGCTCAGCCATAACTGGTTAAAGGGATGATATAGATAGTTTATTTCTTAGGAATTTTATTTCAAAGTGGGGAGATGAAAGTTATTTAGATCTATTAGGTGAACTCAATCTGCAGTTTCTGATTCCTTATTATATATTAACTTATTCTTACATATTATCCATATTTAATATGTGTAAAGCTAGTATTCCACTTCAAAACAGAGTGTGAGATTGTACAGGAAGATATGCAGCTCAGAGATTACAGGGGTAATCTCTACAACTTCTAGAGAATCTGAGATGACTATAACATTTTGCTGAATCAAACAGAGTGTGAGATTGTACTGGAAGCTATGCAGCTCAGAGATTACAGGGGTAATCTCTACAACTTCTAGAGAATCTGAGAGGACTATAACATTTTGCTGAATCAAACAGAGTGTCAGATTGTACTGGAAGATATGCAGCTCAGAGATTACAGGGGTAATCTCTACAACTTCTAGAGAATCTGAGATGACTATAATATTTTGCTGAATCAAACAGAGACATGGAGAGATATAGAGAATAATTGACCCCATTCTGTAATTTGTAAGGATAATAGTCGCCTAGGTGTTTTAATAATCTAAAATTACAGAAGAAGGTGAATTCTACTTTTTAATACACCACTATTTTTAAAAACAAAATGCATTTACAACTTGAAACATATTTAATTAAGCATTGTTACTAAAGCAGCTTTTCTTGTTTCTTTTCCAGTTTAAGATCTTACTTGTGCCATTTTAACACCCACAATGCCTTTAGTAGTTTGTTTAGCATGTGTTGCAGAGTAACCATAAGGTTATTAGTCACAAGATAGAATCAGTTGTAGACGGAAGCCCTTACTTAATGCCTTCCTTTGTCACTGTATCACACAACATTATTCACTGCCTTGTAAAAATATTTTAGAACACGCATGACTAAAAATCTTATGATCCTGTCATATTTACTCACTAGAGAGATACAGTAGCAGTTGGAAAGATGCAGACAGTTAAGAGAAATGACTTTAGAAGAAAGCAAAAAATCAACAGTTCAGTTGTTAGAACTCTCTCTTTATCAGGTTATAAATTACAGAATATTCCCTGCAAATTCTTATTGACTAATAGTTGTGTATAACTCTGAATTCACATCTATTCGCTACTTCCCCATCTTTGCTTATTAAGCAGACTCTGTGAAGAAGTGGCAAATACACAACCTATCCAGGTGGTTACAAGAGTCGTCATCTTAAGGAGCTCTTTGCATCATTTCGAGTGTGCATGCACAGGTACTTCTACTATTTACTAAGCGGAGTATGCTGAAGGAGCGAACGTGACTAAGTGTACTGCTCCGAATTTCCCTGTTTGGCTTTGCTATTTTAGACTGGTGAATTAGGGGGCTCCATATTCTACTTCTATCTGACTAACTACGCCACAATATGCATCAAACAGTGATTGCCATTGTTTGCTTGTTAAACAAGACTAGTTGCTGCTTAGTCAATAACGAGAAGTGAATCTGCAACTATTTTTTAAAGTGACTCGAACTGCAGCGAGATAAATTCACCTTTTAGTCAACAGGCCCTAAATGTGAACAAATATAAAAAGTGTTGCAGAAAAGCAAATTGTAAAAACAGTGAACTAGTCACATTAATATATACAGTACACATGATGCATAACTATTTATTTTTGTCTCATACTGTTGTTATAAACCAATTCAATGTGCCTGTAAATAACATCCATCCATGCAGTGTGTTTATTTGGACACCCATCTATACCATTTTGTAACAACAGTAGTGGGCACAGCTCAAACTACCGTATATTGTATTAACCAGGGACACAGCTGAAAAATAAATCCTGTGTTGATTAAAAGGGGCAGTATAAGCTTGTTTAGTCTAGTGGTGATTAGAATGGAGGAGGGGGTAGATATTCGCCAATGTGAGTGTTAGGTTCTAGCAATGCCCCTCCTCTGTTCGCTGATCCGATGTCTTCTGCTGTTGACACATCAGATTGGTGAACAGAACAGGGAATCATTGGAGCCTAAGACTCCCTAAGCCCCCCCATCCTAATCACCCCTACAATAAATATGTTCATAGTGCCCCTTTAATACTAATAAATGCTGCCCAGGAGGTGCCCTTTTAATACCAATAAATGCTGCCCGGTAGGTGCCCCTTTAATTCCAATGAATGCAGCCCGGGAGGTGCCGCTTTAATTCCAATAAATGCAGCCCGGGAGGTGCCCCTTCAATACCAATAAATGCTATGCAGACTGCAACTGTGTGAAATACTCTGGATGTTATACAGAATGGAACTGTATGATACCCACTTTCTGCAGTACTCATTAATCAGAAGCTCGGAGGCAGGATCAATTAAGTATGGCTGCTTAAATCAAAACAAATACAAGTACTGTTTGAAAGTTTAATCAGTACTGCAGCATGTGTAACTTGTGTGTGTCTGGTTGAAAAGGGACGATCTGAGACCCTTAGCAAGGGTTATTTTACTATTTTATTATTTTTTAAATTATATCTGGCAAATGTGAAAAAAACACTTATTGAAACAAGTACAGTTAATAACCACCTGAGAACAATGTAAATTAATAATAAAATCCATCATTACAGATCAATCCCACCATTTTTTTAAAACCTATTTTGTTAGAAAAATCTTCATAGATCTAATTATTGTAACTGATTATAATAATTACTTGCCTTAGCTGCATTTCAACTCTAACAATAGTTCAACAAAAGATACAGTACTAAGGCAATGTACTTGGCACCACTGTCCCCTTTTTTTATCTGAGTAGCACAACATTTAAGTTTACTGCCCAGCTAGGCTGAAAATTCCAGTAGAAGCCGAGAAAGAACCCAGAAAGACCGACTGACTCATTTTGTTGAAAATGTTCTAAAAACTTTGAACTAGTAACACAAAATGTTTACCTCTCTGTTACTGGAGTCTTTGGCTGTATGTCATTCCAGCAAGGGTTTGAAGAATGCAGCTCCTCACTTGCAGGTGGCGAAGGAGGAACGCTGATGGAAAGCGGAAGGGACTCCATACTACGATGCAGTCCAGACAATTTGGGATACATTCTATAGCCCCCAATACCTTGTGAGAAGCTAGCTGTGTTAATATTCAAGATAGGAGCTGGGCTAGGGGTGAGGCGGGGGGGCCCTTGGGGAAGCTCCAATTGCTTGTTCTGAGGCTCATCTGGCACAGCTGGAGAAAAATCCAGGCTGTTTGAGTTAACTTTATCCAGATTTGACAACGTTGGGGTTTTTAAGAATGGTTTTGTTACAGCCCTGGAGGTAGAGGATAGCACACAATGAATTTAGAGATTCAGGCAAGTGGTTAATTGGGTCAGGTAAACATGACATTATACTTACCTGTGTGGTGGTGTTGGTGTTCCCTCTTTTCCTTTGCACTCTTGAACCTCAATTTGGCTTACACCACTGTCTTGAGCCACAGCCTTAGCACGAGCCTTCTCCTTCTCACGATCAGTCTGGTTTACACCAAGTCGAACTAAGCCTACCTTGGAAGGCTCTTTTAGACGTGAGTTAGAGGATGCACCAGATTTTCCTTGCACTGGTACCAAGTTTACATCTATAGTGCTGCTAAGAGGCCGATTGGTACTCTTGCCCCCAGTAATACTCATTGCACTTGATTTGGCTGGACGTGGAAGGCTGCGGTACTGTATGTTGGTCCGAGCAGAAGGAGAAAGGAAGCCAGGTTCTGCTACCCCAGAAACATCAAGGCTAGTCTTCCTGCTGATCCCTGTTGATCCAGGTGTGGGCTTGACTGGGATTCCTGAGGTCTTTGGATTTTTTCCAATTGTGGAGGAACCAGTAAGTGGGGAAGAAGGTGCTGCAGGCTTTTTGTATCCAAAAGAGGAAGCTGGACGTGCAATGCCAGAAGGGGGTTTCTTAGCATCTGGTGAACGTGGGTCTCGACCAGCATCTGAGGAGGAGCGTTGGAGTCCTGCTTTTAGGGTAAGCTTTGTTTTGTCAGTTAGCTTCTGATCTGGTTTTCCTAGAGAAAGCATTCAATAATATAAGATTAGTAGTTATTTGGTAAAGGGTTCAGCTTAATTCAATCTTCACATATGTCTACTGAGTACCTCCTCCTTTTTGGGTGATCTGTCCTGAATGGGTTATGGGAGATGTAATACCCACTGGTGGATTTTTCCCTTTGCGGAGTGGCTGCCCAAGGGAAACAGGTTTTTTGGTGTCGGGTTTTGACTGGTCATCACTTTTATCCCGCCTCCATCGAGAAGACCCATGTTCAGATTTAAGACTTCCACTGTCATATTCTACTCGTCGTGGTGCCCTTTCCTCAGGCTCACTATGCCAGCTTAGCCCACTCTCTGCCAGTGAACGTTTCTCAGAATCTGTGCGAAGCTAAGGAAAGAACAATGATAAGTAATAATAAGAGATCTTAAAAGTGAGGACAGTAAAAAAGAACAGTAAAAAGTTCAATTTGCTTTTTATAACTATATTTAACTTTCACTTTTATAACAATGAGTTATAGAAATGATGAAATTTAAAGTTACAGAGAATAAAATCATAGAGTAAGTTTGTATGGCCAAAAATATCTCCAAGCCAACAATAACTACATTTAGTTATAATGTAAACAAAGATGCAAAAGCACTTCCTGAACCATCATAGATGTTACTGTATATTACAACTTAAACCTCCCTACTCTGTCTGTTATTCCCCCCTTGTCCCTTCTCATCTCACAGCAATTGCAGAGCTTCTCCGGGATGCAGTAGGTGTGGATGGCACAGAGTTAATTGAGGACACAGCGTTACAGTCTTCAGAGCTTAGATTACCAGATGCATCACTTAGGCCACTACTTATAGAACTGCTCTCGTCCCAACTGTAAATACACAAAATTAAGCGCAAAAATGTCAGTGTCCTATTCACAATAGCAAATTAGAATTGGTATATGTATGTATGAATAAATGTATATATCATTTTTATTATTATTATATGTATACGTATAACAATTAGTATTCTGGACATGCACTTCTAATTAACTATTCAAATATAATGCTATTTATTAGAACTCAGGACTAAATATGTCACAAATAAGGGATTCAGTTTTATCTAAAGATGCTCATCTTTCTACAAAACAGGTTTATTTGTAAATAAAAAAATGACAAACTACTAGCATAGTTGCTGTTTCTAAAAGTTTGACTAAGTAAATAAATCTGGCGTGCACAATTAGGAATTGCGCTATTTCAAACACAAAGCTGAATCTTCATGTAATCAAGTAAAGACAAACAAAGAAGAGCTCCAACTGAAATCATGCAGCAACTATTTTAGAAATTGCATTTGTTTATTTACATGTCAGCAACATTATAAACCCACAATCTTTCCCTTCCAAGCCGCTTACTTTATTATTTCTGCTTCTTCTGCATGCATAATTATACAAATACATAGCAGCCTTTGTAGCATTTCAACTCCACCCATCACTGAGAAAGCTGGCGTCATGGGCACTTGCTTCTAACACAGCATATGTGAAAACCAGCACAGAGGGTATTGCCTCATTGATATTCACAGTTTAATAGACCATGTGAAATTCCCCAACCAGTTAAACACAATGATATCTATCAAGGTCATTTTGAACTTCTTTGATTTCAGTTCAACTTTCATAAATGTAAAGTGTCAGGGTTCATTCGAATATTAATAAGGATTCAATATGGCAGCCATAACATACAAGCACCAGTAGTTCTATAAGATAGCATTACAACCTAGATTCTGGTTTGCTGCTTCAAATGATGATATAAACTGCTAACAAAAACAAATCCTGCTCGTTTTTGCTAGATGTCTAAAAGTATTGTTTTCAAGTAATTAAAATCCCCACAATAAAGGAGCCTCCAGTTATGTTGTAAAGTTATAGCAATCCAGCTATATTACTCAGTAATGACCAGCAAAATTACATTTTAAAGTCAGTCCAATAACCCAGATTCAGGTTAGATTGTATTACAGAATTATTCATTATAGTGTGTTACACTCAATGATACTGCTCAATATTATAATAATATGGTGTAGAACAGCCAGAGAGCTTACAGAATAAATGAAACAGTTTGGTCCAAGATGTATTTGTCTGGAAAAATAAAGATAAACAATGAAGAAATATAAGTGGCCTATAGCTTTGAATTTCTTCAATCTCTCATCTATCAGTGATATCTCAAAGGAAAAGATCAAGCATTGGTTAGTGCTGAGACATACGATCATGGTGAAAATGGACCCAATATGGAAGTGCAAGGAGGTGTCAATCCTTACCAAATGAAAGCTGATTACAGCCAATGTTTTTGCAATCACTGCATATGGCTATTAGACATAGACACTAAAGAAAGCAGACAGAGCTGTGATGTTTAAGAAGACTTCCACAAATCCCATAGACAGCTAGGGTTACCAACAAAGTTGTTCTGGAATGTATTAACCCAGAGATATCCCTGGATGTCATAATAACTAGGCAGTAACAGACAAGTGATGAGGAAAAAGAAAATGCTACTTGAAATGGTCAGTGGTACAAGAAAATACCAGACCAAAGACCCATTTGACTGGACACCATCAAGAAAGACACAGGAATGAACATCAAGAAGCTGTGGAAAACAGGAAAGCATGTAGGAAAATGGCCTAGAGAGTATACAAAAGTTGAACATGACACGATATAGGATAGATTTGGACTGGAATGTCAGGAAAGTAAAATCTTTCTTCTAGACTATGCCTTTCTTCTCTTACCATACTTTAATTTTTCACACCAATAAAGTATGGTATAAATCTATGTATTTTTAGACAAGAAGGCACCTTAGAGTGAAGTGGCCATGTATTTTTATTATTCACATATCTTTACAGTCCAGAAACAATGCAAACTATAAAATAATTACTTTCATATAACCTTAAAAAGAATAATTTAAATACTCTTTAAAAGGTATTTCAAATATTGTTTTTAATTGTTACCTTGTGATAATATCATCATCATCATTTGTGGTCTCTTTTCCCAACTGGTAATCACTGTCACTTCCATAGCCAGCTTTCAAATCACGATCCCCAGAGTCCATCAGTTCCAGATGCTGAGTGATGTTGCAGATTCTGGTTCCTGCACGTAAAGGCATTGTATGAGAGAACTGCCAACCTCCCCCACCACTTTCTGAACGACAGCCACCCAATGATGGAGCCTCTCCTGCTTGCAACCTTGGACTAGCTTGCCCGTAGCGCCAGGACACTGGAGAGGAACGGTTAGAGAGACTGGAGATACTTCTAGGGTTTGCATCATCACTATCATAACATGGCATATCCAGGGAACTGAAAAATATAAGAAGAAAATGTCAAATTAAAAATTTGCTTATTACCGGGGCATGGCCAAAATGGCTGGTAGGATGCATAGAATAATCTATGCACAATATATAATAGGCTATAGTAGTAACAAATAAAGTCAATTGGAAAATGCAAGATATTGGCAGTTTAAAAGGGTGAGAGTCAAGGCAATGAAAGTGAGTCCAAGGAATAGCTAAGTAATAAAGAGAATAGAACAATACCTATGAAGATGTGATAAACTATGTTAATTTACACTGAGGAAGAGGCAATTTAAGGGGGATAAACCCACTCTATATAAATATATGAGGTAATTAAAAAAAACTTCAGAGATACATATTTATTATTACATTATCCTAGAAATATATTACAGTTTCTTAGGTCAAGGTCAATAAGAAATCGGATATCAATCTATAGAAAGAGTTTTTTCTGTTGTGAATTGATTGGTTTTCTTATAGCCAATGGTAAGGCAAGTCGGATATGGCTCAGGATAATTGCAACAGATATTTGTAGGTCCGGAGACTAACAAACTGCATGTTACTCCATACACTTCTGGTTATGCCCCCTAGAAAAGTAATATTATTTTTAAAGACGTTTTCCAAAATATATGCTATACAAATCAAACAATTACAGTTTTAACTAAGCAAAAACATGCATTTCATACATATTAATTCAGCAGGAACATTGCACCTTAAAAACCTATATTTTTGCATATCAAGTAGCTTAATTTGATTTAAACCTACTACATAAAGATTAAAAGGCCAATTTAAATGTTCAGCATAAATTTGTTTCAGAGAAATTACTACACTTTAAGTATTAGTTCATTAAGGTTCAAGTGGAAAGCACATATCTATCCTAAGACTATAAATCAAAACGTCAAAGTTACACTAGATATTTTGTATATATATGTGTGTATACTTTTATTTATAAAGCACCACAAGGGTATGCAGCGCTGTACAATCCAACAACACAGTTATAATACAGTCATGGGTAAAGTGTGTAACAAAGAACAAGTGAAGTAAAATACAAGCATATAATCAAGAAAATGCATCACTCTAAGTACCAGGTCATGATTGAAACAAGAGGATTGAGGTCCCTGCCCCATACAGCTTAAAATCTAAATAGGAGGAGGACTTACATAAACAGATTGGAGGATAACAAGTGCAGTAGGATAAAGTGTCGGTTCATCTGGCTACATGTGCCAATTAAAGAAAATAAAGAAATATACATTTTTAATAAATAGTTGCTTAAAAATAAAATATAAACATGAAAACCAGTGCTAGTGCTGCAAGATGTAAGATTTTAATTTAGTTTTGAAGATATTGAGGGATTGCTCTTGAGGGAGATAGAGGGTCTAGGATCCCAAAGATAAGATAAGAGAAGGGTTTAAGATGAGAATAGGCAGTGTTAGTGAGAGGTTCCTGAAGAAGATTGCCTTGTGAAGAGGGGAGTTGATGGCTAGTCGCATACAAGCAAACAAGGGAACATATGTATGGGGGGGGGGGGGCAGGGGGAAACAGAGTGAAGAGATCTCAAAATACTTATACAAAGCCAATGATTATAGTCACAGCATGAGCTGTGCTATAATTAGCCGGCAGCCGAAGCTTCCCCTAAGGAAGGTGTGGCAAACCTTTTTGGCACTGTGATGTCACCCATGAGGGCTTTCCCTGAAGTGCCGGCGCTGGTGAGTGATGTCATCACGACAGCGCCGGGGGAGGAATGTACATGCGTCGAGGGAGGAGAACTCCCCTGCTCGTGTGCGCTTCTTCAGTGCAGGCCACGGATCCAGCCTGAAAACTTTCAGATCGGGTCCGCGGCCTGTACTGAAGGCAGGGTATGGTGACTGCTCGCGTGCCCTCTCTGGCATGCGTGCCATAGGTTCGCCATCCCTGCCCTAAGGCCTCCTTCACAAGTGCACTGGCTGACTGAGAAGCCAGCATGCAGCTCCTTCTTCCTGCTTCATGGACTTCTACATCATGACGCTTATTGCGGGGAGCGTTCTCACTGGCCCCCGCAATAAACATGATGATGATTAAGCCCTAAAACACCCGAGGTGAAGCAAGGTGGGAGGAGCTGCGGCACTGGCTGCAAGTCAGCCAGCGCTGTGAAGAATGATCGGCTGCCGGCTAATTACAGCACTACTCATGCTGTGATTGTAATCATTCGGCCCTGTGTAAGGTAAGTATTTTAACAGTCCTTTAAAATATTTTACTTTAGTTCTCCTTTAAATGTCAAAAGTATGACACTGTAAATAATATGTTTATTAACTGGGAGCCAAGGAGCAGACAGGAGTTGGGAGGGAGACTTCTGGGAAGAGAGGGAGATGATTCTAACAGCAGAATTTAGAATAGACTAGAGTGGGGAAAGATGGGAGACTGGGAGGCCAGTTTAAAGGGTATTGCAATAGTCCAAGTGGGATAAGATGAGGGCATGCATGAGGGTTTTAGCAGTGGCCTGAAAGAGAAATTGATGGATACTGGCAACATTACAAAGGAAAAAGCGACAGTTTTAAGCAGTGGTAGCAATGTGCTTAGAGAAGGAAAGAACATAGTCATAAGTCACCCCAAGACAGCGTGCAAAAGTAACAGGGTTAATGATGACATCATCAACTGAAATGGAAAAGGAGGAAGCAGGACCAGGTTTAGGTGGGAAAATAATTAGTTCAATTTTATCAAGATATAGTTTGAGATGGCGCTGGGCCATCCAAGAGAAGATAGCCGAGAGACAGAGATTTTAGTATTGATTTCAGGGGCGAAATTTATCAAAAGCGTTATTTTTACCGAGCGATCGGAATTTGCATTAGATAGATCGCCCGAAATTTCATTTCGGGCTATCGGAATTTACCTTCGGGCGATAGGAATTTAACTTCGGGCGATAGGAATTTAACTTCGGGCGATAGGAATTTAACTTCGGGCGATAGTTTCGCCTTTAATAAACAA
>WMED01027955.1:0-10530 GCA_019650415.1 Pipa parva | reverse complement strand
AGTTCTCACAATTCCAGAAGCTTCTTAAGTATCTTGAAATATTGTGAACATCTTTAAAAATTGATCAATTTCAAAATATCATTATGCTGACCACAAAAGCAAAGTTTATAGGGAATAATAACTTTTTTTCTATTCATTTAAGGTACAAACAATCAGGAAAACACACTTAACAACTGGGAACAAAATGTTTTTTGAAAATTGTTACTTGGTGTAATCAATGATTTAGCCTAAAAAAAAACAACAACAAAAAAACCAAACAATTAATGTCATCCTCAGGTACCAGGTATAAGCAGCAAAAAAGACATGTTTACTGTCCCTTTTACATCTGTCCCATCTCTTTTTTATTTTTTTATTTTAGTAAAGTCATCAGACTTACTGGGATTCACTAGGGTTCACAGATGGGTAAGAAAAATATGAAAAATAAAATCTGTTTTTCTTAGCTGAAAAGCTAGTTATATTGGCTTTGTTAACTTTAGGAAAGAATGGCAAAAAGGGAACTTGCTTACGATATACAAATAGATTTAAAGCTACTCCTAAGATCCTTCTTGGGAACTCTTCATCCCTGTACAAATGACACAAGGCTAGAAGATTAAAGAAAAGGAAATGTATCTTTTAACAAAGGAAATTGTTCTTTAAAGTAGTGGTAAAATAGGGAAAAATGTAACCTTAGGGGCGTAGCGAAAGACAGAAAAAATGAAAATGAAAAGAAAGCAGATTATATACTATGCTTTATTTTACATAGGGGTAAGAAGAAACCTCACTTTACTTTAGGGTTAAATGGATTTTTTTTTTTGTTTTAAAAAGAAAGTGCAATAGGTACAACTGAGAAAGATTATTGTACTGAATTATGTTATATATAGAATGTTAATATAAAATAGGATACAGAACCATTCAGATACAAAGGGCGAAATTTACTAAGGGCGAAACGATCTGATTGATATCAGGGTATTCTGATTGATTTGCGATTGCAAATCGAGCGCATTTGCGATCGTGCGATTGCAAATCGATTGGAATACCGCACGTGCGGTCAGAAATTTACTTTGGGCGGACTAAATCCGCCCTTAGTAAATTTCGCCCAAGGTGTGCTCCAACAGGACAGTTACTTAGATCCAGTTCCTATGACTGTCTTCCTAAACTGAGGAAACCTATATATTGTAATATTAAGGATATAGATATAATCTCAGCCAATGGGTGAGACAGAAAAAAAAAACAGAAAATTTTAGTACATCTGGTTTGGCAAATTAAGTAAGTAGCTGCATAATTAGATTCAACTGGGTCCTGGTGCAAAGTGTGGGATTTGGCCACTTGTACTTCTGTCTAAACATCCATGTTCCCAATTATCCTGATTTTCTTATACTTAATCTTATTTCCTCTATTTTTTGATATCCTTTAGTCCACCCATGTGAATTTTTGACTTGAACCATTTTGGATTTAAAAAAGTAACTAGATGGATGGAGTTCACCATCTCAGGGGGGAATTCACCATTGAGCAAAGTGAGCTCCAAATCCTTCACCTCACTTTGCACTGACTGATATGCATTCGCTGATGTTCTGTACGCGGACATCAGCGAGTGCTTTAAAGGGATTCCAGTCTCGGCGAGATCAAAAGAGTTGCCCCGCCGAGACTAGAATCCCTTTAAAGCGCTCAGTAATGTCCCCATGCAGGACATCAGCGAGCACATAACACCATGTGCGAAGTGAGCCAATGGATTCGGAGCTCACTTCTCACATTGCTGAATTCCCCCCTCAATCTTAGTTCAGAAACAAGAGTGTTCATTTCATATAGCCCATGTATAGGCTAAAATCTGGGGGATACATGACTTGCATTCTGGTTAAGGAAGCGAAGGGAACAAACTCCAGTATCATATTTGCCTCTGTAAAAAAAGAGAAGGTAGGACTTAATAGTTCATAAAACAAAGACTTGGGGTTATTCAGGATTAAATGGTTATGAAAATTACTTTTCCTATGAATTTACTAAGGGAGAGTTGAGAAGCAACAATTTCCTTGGATATTCAAGTTATGGATATTGTCACCCCATGTTCAGAAAAAGGCAAAAAGAAATAAACACAATTAAAATAAGTGTAGCTGCAAACTGAAAATGATGGATTGTGGTCTCCATCTATTTACCAGGATAGCAATCATATGCAATATTTGGAAAATGATGCTCGTACAAGATAACTACAGCATTCCGCTTCCATGTGTGTTTTGTATGTCGGACATGCATGGAAATTCTGACTGAGAAAAAAAGAATTGATCATTTTAGAGCCACCGTCATCTCCAGACAATAACTCCACAATTTCACTTTGAATATATTTATTTCAATATATTTTTTTCGTTTGAAATTTTGGCAGACTTTCACAAATCATCGCTGCTTTCTGTGATTTCACTTGGACATGCTTTAAATTTATTAAAACAATATAATCAAAACATCTGATTAGAATATAATTTGTAATTGATTATGATGCCAGAAACTCCATAAAATTCTATTTCTATTTTTATTCTTCCAAGAAAAACATTCTCGCAGTGACAAAGACAAGATTCTTATTAACGCTGACATTCTCTGTATGCTGTGGTACATTAATTGAATTATTCTGCTTCCTTTTTGGATTTCATGTTACAATTCTGCTGTATGAAATGTTGCCAAATCAGGTTGAAAGTTGGCTTCCAGCTGGTATTGGCATAGCCATTTTTGTGACAGCTAATTTGTTTCAATTCTTTGTAGCAGATATGAACATTAAATAATCTACGTTTTAACTATACAAGAACCAGATTGCTATTATTCACTGACACATTTCCTAAGCATATTATAATATCTACCAATCAAATAACAATGTAATAATGTCTCTGTAGGTAATTTATAGGATTTCTTGGTAATGTTGCACATGTAAAAGGATCTAAAGTCAAAACAAAAACCATGAGATTTCAATATTCAAAACCAAATATTTTTCACATGTCCTATTTGATTTTATTATTTCCAAAGATTCTACTATTATCCCATGGATTATACTTCTTGTTACTAATAATATTTTGTCTTCTCAGAAAAAAAAAAAACTTTTACCTATTATCATTGATGTATTAGTAATAAATATAAAATCAAATAATTAATGGGGTCACTGTAAGACAGTTGCAGGGTCATTTGTCATTTGGTACTGGGTTCAAAAAGTATTAGTGGTTAGAGACTATGGCCGCTTGTCAGTTTACAAATCATTGCACGTTCAGAATGTAAACTTATTAACATTTTGTGAACACCCACTGTTTCATGCCACTTTTCCCAGTTCAAGGCACTCCACATTTCTCCACTGTGTAAATTGGTTCTCTTGAAATAGTTTCTTCCACATCCATTATACACTGTATTTAACTCTTTGTCAAAGTCTTAAAAAACATCATATTTGTAGTCTATCACTTTTCAAATACCCACAGTTCCCCATTCTTACCTCTAGCAGAATATTTGAGGGGGGAAGATGTACACAGAAATTATTTCTGGATAAACCAGTGAATAATGCATTGGTGAGTGAAGTAGACTGGGAATCCAGTTAATTTTAACAGTTAGGGGTCTTATAGAATAATATACTCCCACCTTGGGAAGGTGGGGGTGAAATATCTGAGGACAAAAAATGTGTTATTTGGGGGACCAAATCTTCTATTAAAGGATTTCCCAACCACTGGGCCACAGAACTGTACCAATCCATGAGTGCTTTCTGAGCACTTCTTAACTGCACCACCACCAGCAACACTCACTAGCACCACTCACTAGCACCACTCACTAGCACCACTCACTAGCACCACTCACTAGCACACACCCCCAAGTCCATGAAAAATTTATGGGAAAAAAAGTGGTCCCTGGAGCAGAAAAGATTGGGAATCACTGCTCTTTCACTTTCCCATTACAAAAAAGAAGACAAGATAAATGACGGCTCTGGAAGTTATTATTATCTAGTGGTGGACATTGTCAGTGGTGAGGCCTGTAAAAAACAAAAAAAAGCATAAATGGAGGAATAATGGTAAAGTTAATAATTATCTGATACAGATACTGACATTCAAAGAAATTGATCTTAATATTTTCTGTATATAAAAACATTCTGCATGAATACATTTATGGAATAATGTTCTCAGGCCTTTTAAAAGACAAAGTTACAGTTGTTATGTTGACGGTTTAAGAGAAAATACATGCACAACATTTCTTTACAGTGCCAGTTCCCTTCACATTCAGTAACACGTTGCTATACTTTAAAAACAGAACAGAAACACTGTTCTTAAATCAAATGGAAAAAGAGAAAAAAAACACAAGGAAGATACTTTAATGGTTTATTTTTGCCAAAACAAGTTATGGTTTAGTAGAGCAAAGCAGTGAAAACATTTGTTGAGTATCATCCTGGGATATCTACAGTAAGTAAACCTCTGGTAGGGAGAATTCCCAAGAGCCCTCAGCTCCCGGTGATGGGGTTACACTTGCTTGACTCTGTCATGTCAAACCACAACTTTCTAAGCATAATTGTTGTTTTTTATCATTTTCAGTCACAATGCTTTTCCATCTCTGAAACATTACACACTGTGGAAGTCACTTACCGCTGATACATTTTTCAGGACTGTTTGTTCATTTGTTGAACATTTATATAGCCTGGGTTACCTTTGAAAGGACATTGTTACTAATTAGTGCTATAAATATAGATTTTAAAAAATGTTCAATGTTTAAGAAATTATGTTTAAGAAAAAATATTATAGAAATTTCAGTTTGATTGAATAAAGTATGATAAAAGGTATTTCATGCCAGACCTTATTATTATTCCCTGTATGAATACTTTAATTTCTGGATAGCATATTTATTCATATTTATATAGTATGTTTCAATATTCATATATTATAGTATTGCCAATATTTAGAAGTTCAGTTATATAAAATGCATAAAAAATATTGCTACCAAACATCTATATCATTACATGGGTGCAAAATAATATTCCACAGTTAAGTTATTAAAGGCCATTTCTAGCTTCAGAGGAAGAATACTAAAATAGTTTTATGACTTTATTCACTGTATTAGAACATTTGTGACATGTTTTTGTTATATCGCTTATTGTGCATATTTATAGAATAAAATAAATACCACAGCTTATCATATGTTCAGCTCTCTTATTAATTCCATAGCTGTGCAAACCATATACTGATATTTATCACAGCTTTTATTACCCATCTATCTGTGTATGCAAGTCTTCCTCCCCTTTAGACTGTAAGCTCTACGGGGCAGGGACCTCCAACCTCTTGTGTCAACCTCAACCTGGCACTTAGAGTGATGCATCCTTGTGATCTTATACTGTATTGTTTAATGCACTTTTCCCACTTCTGTATTTTATTTTTATTCTGAACTGTACAGCACAGTGGGTTAGCGCTTTATAAACAAAATTATACATGCATACATAAATGTGTAGGGATTTGGTTAAATCATGCACCCTTTTTTATTAACACATTCAGTTTAAGTATATTGTTAGCCCTTTTACAGGAGATAAAAGTAATTCGATCCCCAAGTTACTCTGGTTAATCTATCCAGTTCAGGGATTTCCAGTGACAGTGTAGAGGCTCCAGGTAGTGGTCTCATCGAGGTATTCTCAGACTTAGGCACAAATTGTTAGTTATTAAGAAAGATTTTCTAGTGCTCATTAAAAAGGTTTCTGTTTAACCAGCCTATCTTCCATTAATAAGCCAGAGGCTTCTATCAGATGCAAGCCGGGGGCATGAGCATACATTAGACACATTAAGGAAGCCACAAACGGGTACAAATATTACATTGTTACATTAGTGTATTGCAGATAAATTGCATTTAACAGTGCAGGGACAAAAAAAGATTTATCAATCATACTGTCTTTTATTTGTGCAGTTTTTAGGTGGAGAAGCTCTGGAAAGGAAGGAATAAGATCAGCTTTTGAAGTAGCTGGAAGCTGTTACCTGCTCAGTACTAGAAATTTAATGCACATTAGAATGAATGATAACAGCGTGAATGCATAGTTAGGGAGCAAGTGTTCACATTTAAGGGTAGGTAAAATCATGTAAAAAATAGATGATGAGCTATTATAATAAGAGATGAGTGGTTTGGATTTGTATTAATCTGATAAATTTGACATTGTCAAACCAAGGCAGGTTTGAATTTCAGCAGATTTGTTGAAAATATTTTGAATTTCAAAACAAATCGGCAGTAAGTATGACTATAATATACAGTCATTTAAATGATGTGGAGGTGTCAAAAAGACCCTGTGTAGAGAAATAGGGGGAACATGCTACAACTGCCTAGTGGGGAAGCGGGTATAATTATTAAACTAATATGCATGGGTCCTGTCTAGAATTTTATCAGGCAGTCTCCTATCAGGTAGGATTTTCATCTTACATTTGCAGCAGTGCCAGCAAGGAGGGAGGACATCTACAGTACAGTAGTTTTAATCAGAATCTTGCAATTGTGCAATCTTAGAGAGCTGCTCCCTTCTGTACTCTCTGATTATGAAGTTTCCAATATGAGGATACTATTAATGGCATGATATACCGAACTGATCAGATGAGAAGGAAGTTCTGTTAGAAAGTTATATAAATTCAAAACAATTGAAAATAAGTAAAAGAAAAAAAAAAAATATATATATATATTAAAAAAAATAATATACGTAATAGAAGAAATAGCAGTTAGAAACTACTATTATTTTAAAACATGCCTATACAGTGTGGTGGTCAGTCTATGTTCCATAATATCTGATGAAAGCAATCTCCACTATAGTAAGTAGACTGTAAAAGAGCATAGCACATTTTGATTTATGCTTGATTTTATTTTAGTCCATATTTTGTCAATTTTAGTTCGGTTTATGCCATCATCTATAACTATTTGGATGAAATTACATAAACATCTGATGAAATGTATATTTTTCTAAAGGAACCAAACACATTATCGCTAAGAACGGACCGTGACTGTTAGTTTTACACATTTTGAATTTCATAGAGAATGTTACATTTTTCCGTCAGCTCTGTGTACAAGAAGAACAATATATAAATGCAAATGTTGTTAATTACTTCCTCTTACTTTATACATTTTCTTCGGAATGGATTTCATATTTAAGTAACAAGTTTTTCCCATACTTGGGATGTAGGACATCTTTTCTAACAAAACTTAATTCCTCAAGTCTGGTCTGTCAGCCAACATAAACAGCAGTTGATGAATGAGATTCAAGGTGTTCAGTCACCTGAAGCAGCTGTTTGAAGTAACTACACGCAGCCTTAGGCCTGTATTTTTACAGCTGTGGGAACTTTTCAAAAGCTTTCCCTCTTGGCATGACTTTTTTTCTTATTTTCAATGGCTTTAGACTCTTTTGTACAAAACCTGGACATTTTCAAAAGAACAGAATGAAACGAGAGACAGTCTTTTTTTTTATTAAGTTATGGAGCCAAAAAGTGGGCTAAAATAAATAAATGAAGTACATCTGAAAGTGCAGAACCTAGGTGGGCTTTATATCTGAGAAATGTTCCCTTTAAGACCCATTCTATTTTTACAAAAATAAATAATGAGCTAAACTCAAAGAAAGATCTGGATATTACTACAAATGGATTAATATCCCATGTACGGGAATCTACCGCAGGGATTATTATTTTAATGAATAACCCTACAGTAATTAGTTATTAAGGAATGGAATAAAATGATTGCCCAGTCATTGCACACACTTTAAAGTTCTGTGTTTCTTTTTTTTCTAATTTTAACTTTTAGAAAATGTAAAACTATCTTTTGTATTAAAACTCTTTTTTAAGAATCTGTTTCAGGTAATTTGTAAGGAAGCCTAGTTAATTTGTCTCTGAGAAGAGAAGAGAACATGAATGCAATTATCTTTTAATATTGTATCTTTTATATGGGAAATATGCTTAAAATATAGTTTATTGCATGACTTCCTCTATGTGTTTGGGTACTGGGTGTGCAGGTATTTATGTGCAGATTTAGCAGGATTTATTTTTTTCATATTTTTCAAAGCTCATTTAGTTATTTAATATAAATTTGTTATGATATTCTGACACATAAACAATAGTTTCTTTATAGGACTGCTTGTAAATTTAATTTGTTATCTTGGGTTACAGTAAGTCATCAGGCTTATCAGATCAGCCTTATCTGATTGTATGTAACACTCTTGGAGACTGTGGTTGTTTTAATGGGTGAGAAGGCATTTCTCATGCCTAGACTTCCAGTATGTATGGGTTCAATCTAGGAATCCTCTCTGGGAAAACTCTTGGCAGAAGACAGAATGCACTGGCCTCAGACACTGAAGAAGATGGATGATAGACCCCTATACATGGCAGGATTGGAATAAAATAAAATGTTACTTTAAATGTAAAATGAGTAAACTGTCCCTTAAAAGAGCACTAGGAGGTGGGGCACATGCACGGCACTGATCTGCAAGGCAGCACATACAGTAAGTAAAGCTCCACATACCCAAGTCAACAAAATGCCTTCCAGATGAGCATACAGTAAGCAAAACAAAAGCAAGGCTCCAGATAGAAGATAATAGCCACCAATGAGAAAATCAGGGGGTTCACAAAGACGAAAGACCAAAACTATGGGCTAAATTTAATACATTCGGAAAAGCCTAATTTTTTTTTCCTGTGAGATCTCGGAAGTTTCTTGCGGTAAATATCGCAAGATTTTTTCGATCGATAATTACCAACAGAAACTTTCAATTGAGTTTTTTTATCTAGATTTTTCAATAAAAGAGTAGCCATACTACAAATGTAAAGTATGACTACCTTTCCATTGAGAAATTCTATCAAAAAACTCGATGAAAAAGTTTTGGTCGGTAAATATCGATTGAAAATATCGAGCGATTTTTACTGCATGAACAGCTGAGATGTCCTCGGGATAAAATCAGAAAAGAGAACTCGGGCTTTTCTGAGTTTATTAAATTTCAAAACAATAGATTTCCGGCACTCCCGTGGGTAAAAACAACAAACTTTTATTGTATCAAGTGACCTATGATTAAGTGCCCAGCACGAAACGCGTTAGGGGGTGCCTGGAATCGCCTTTGATTTTAACTTTGTTACTATGATCTGCTTTTAACTTGATACAATAAAAGTTTGTTGTTTTTACCCACGGGAGTGTCGGAAATCTATTGTTTTGCACATTTGGAAGGCTTCCATATCCTGTGCACCCCGGATCATGCAGCTAAGGATCGCTTATATGGATAATTTTTACTCTTAACCGGGATTGAGCGAGGACCATTACCAGTTTTATTAAATTTCACCCATAATGTGTCTCAGTTGTACAGAAACTGAAAGTCCGGACACACAGCCCACTCGCTGGTCTTTCCGAGTTTATTAAATTTCGCCCAAAAAAAAAGTTCATGTGTAAGAATCATGTCAGAGATTACTAAATCAGTAGGTTACAAACTGAAAAATGCATTGGTTCAAATGTTTTTGACATTATGGAATTTCAGATCATGTTTTTTAGAAATCTAGTCTACAGTCCTAGAAATCTAATTGGCCGTGTAGGTGCTCTAAGTCTATAAAGAGAAGGTGTGATGTTTACAGGAGAAAGTGGGATGTCAGCCATACCACATGTCAGTCTTGCACTAGATCGATGATCTGATATTTCACCTGGGATTTAATATGTAATGGCTTTTAAAATACTGAGTTTCAGGCCAGTTTTAATCAGTACATCTGAGAGATGATTTATGCCATAAAATAGAACCTTTGTGGTCATCTTCCCCACACTGACATTCCCTTACTGACATTTTAGAACAAACATCTCCCACACAATAATAATACTGTGTAATAAAACCCTTGCATGCGGTGGCTTGGATAAACACAGATATATTTCCTAATATTTTGTTTGTTTGATTGCATAATGCTATTATTCTCCTCATACCTTATACTTTCCAGTATTGTCAGTGGTACCAGGAACATTATGGGCAACTTAATGGCTTCCAAGCTATCTGTTTACAAAATAGAGGTAGATTAGTTTGTTACAACACACAACAATCTGTGGATTCTCTCTCCACTGTGAGATTAGCACTATTTAATTGTTACTCTTTAACCACCCATAGGAGAAAATGGGATTGAAACATTATAATGGCACTGGATATCACTGGAACAACATCACAGTAGAACTGGATATCCCAGAAACACTGCTGACGCTATAAATTGCAAGAAAAAGTGACAGGATTACAGAAATAAGTGAAATCTTTCTTGTAGAGAAACAGCTCACCAGCACATGCCAGGAAAACTCCTCTCTCAGGCAAAACTAAACTGAAAGTGGCAGGTTTAAATAAGCAGACCTTTGCTACAATTGACTATCCAACAACAACCCTTCTGATATGCTGATACTGAAATCTGAAGTTAATTGGTTGCAGGACTGAAAGAAAATATATAGAAGAGTAAAACCAAGCACAATGCAATTACAACCAAGCAACATACCCAAAACTGCCAGGGTCGGTTGTTTAGACTACCATCTGTGAACAAGCAATCTGTACAAACAGAGATATATACAGTAGATGAAACAGAGATATATACAGTAGATGAAACAGAG
>WMED01027954.1:0-10530 GCA_019650415.1 Pipa parva | reverse complement strand
TTCCAGCACTCTTCTGCATTTGGCTGAAACTCTTTGGGATTCCAGTATTCCTCTGCTAGTCTGCCGAGTTTATGGTTATGTTGGTTACATGAGAATTGTTGTGAAAGATCATACTGGTATGTATCTCTGTATAATATGGAAACCACCCATTGGAATAGGTATGGAGATGTCATTTTTACTTTGAAATTATTTGGAATAGAAGCACACAGCTGTGGACTGCAATAAACTCAGCTTTACATTTTGCACTGTGGCCAGACATGGATAATGCTAACTGTGTTCATTTCTGAGCAGTTTTATTTATTTGATATTTTCAAAAAGAGAGAACAGCACTCACTTATTTGGTGCACACATATTTATTAAATTACAATTGAAAACACTCTGCAAACTTTGGTGTGAGAGGACTAAAACATTAAAAACAGTTAAAAAATTTCCTGCATACTTGTTTTATGCTGTATATACTTATTAATATCAACACTGCACATTTAGTAGTGTTAAGGTCTAACAATGCAATCGCTGAGAAAGTTTTTCCTAGAACGAAACACGTTCGATTGACCGCCTGTGCTTGTTGCTGTTTCCCAGATCGTCTTTTGCCATGGTGTTCTTTGACATGCACCGAGCATACAGATTTTAACAAGAGTACTTGACTTCTATAACTAAGACTGCTGACGGTAATATTCTCTGGGGTAACTACTATATTAATTTGCATTGTTTGACTTTAACACTACTAAATGTGCAGTGTTGATATTAATAAGTATATACAGCATAAAACAAGTATGCAGGAAATTTTTTAACTGTTTTTAATGTTTTAGTCCTCTCACACCAAAGTTTGCAGAGTGTTTTCAATTGTAATTTAATAAATATGTGTACACCGAATAAGTGAGTGCTGTTCTCTCTTTTTGAAAATATCAAAAACTTTTTACTCCATCTGGTAGCACCTTAATTTATGGCCAAATGATTTTTAGGTGAGTGCTTGTTGCCATCTTATTTGTTTGCAGTTTAATTATTTGCCAGAGCATCCTTTCAGGAATGTTTATTTAATGTTTAAGATCTTTATCTGGAAGTTTGAACCTTATAGTTTGAATATAAGGGCTTTCATTTGAGTTGTTAATGCGTTTGACATTTGGTCAGTTGCAAAGAGATGTAAACAAAAGTGCCTAATGTGCATTTGGGGACATTTTATTGCTATAACCACTTTATTCCTACAGCTTATGCTTGATCTCTTGATCTCTATTAGTGTTATGCTGTCTTCGTATAGTTCATTGGCCAAGTTTCATTTTACTTGCATCTTTTTTTTAGAATTTGCTACAGGTTATATATTGTCAAAGCTACTTGCATATTTATTAGATCATGCTTTTAGGTTTAGGTTATACCTATTTGTTTTTGTGCTGATTCTTTGTAATTATGTACTGTCAATGTGTGTTCTATCATGTGGGTTTCTTGTATTTAAAAAAAAAAAAAAAAAGGCAGACTACAAACTAGGTTTGTCATACAGGTGAGTTACAGGTAAAAATAAACCAGTTAAAAATGCAAAAAATGTGGAAAACCACTTTTTTTACTATTGGATTTTTGTAATGATGACTCATGATTGGTAAAGTTACATAAATAACAATAATGTTAGAAGGGGGTTGTTTACTTTACAGATACAAGACTATAAAGAAGGAAAATAAGACTAAAACTTATACAAATCAGGAATTAACATTTTAGTATATCATTTTTATCAGTGCTATGTATGAATGAATGAATGAATTAGTGCCATTCCAATTCACATACTATTTTTCCCTTATGTTCCAGTGATTGAATCTCACCCTGATAATGCACTGGAAGATTTAAGAATGGATCAACTCTTCCCAGAACTCAGGGAATATCTCCACTTTTATGATTTGGATCACATGGAGAGGAAGGTATGAAACCTTTCACTTCACATAGCATATACAGTAGGTATTCCTTGCTTTTTAGTATTATCTTTGTATTTTCTTGTCTACTTAGAGTGTTAGCTCTTTGGGACATGGCTACTTATCCTCATGTAAACCTTCCATATTTTTGTATTATTTACTATACAGATATTGTTAAGATTAATTGTTTAAATTCTTATACTTGTTCATTCTTATATTTTTTCTATTCTTATATTCGTATATATATACCTTTATATATTTTATCAATAAGAAAAAAAAGCTATGCATAAAATGGGGCGGCAAATAAAGAAGCCCCAAATATCTGATTATTCATCAAGGAAGAAAGCCTCCCATTTAAGAGCTGCCTTCTGAAACTTTCAATGAAAGCATTATATTGTTTATTACCCATAAGTGGAAACAATATTAGAGCTTTTGACTATATCCTGGGGTTCTCACATCTGCTCTTCAGTCAGTTTAGTGCCTGGATATATGATATAGAAACATCTTTAAAAATTGTTAGCATTATAGAGTGCACCAGGAAGGCTTTATTATCTTTGGCATTGTGATTCGGAGAATAAAATAGACCAAGAAAATCTACCTTGTGGGCACTTTAATAGACCCACAATCTGTTGTTACACAGCTTAGTTAAAAACGGTTACTTTGGTTTTCTTCCAGCTTTACAAGACTTAAAAAATTTAATAAACTCGAAAAAGGCCGATTTTGCCTTTCTGAGTTTATTCTCATGAGATCTCAGCAGTTTCTCGCGGTAAATATCGCAAGATTTTTTCAAATGATTTTTTTTCGATCAATATTTACCGACAGAAACTTTTCGATTGAGTTTTTTGATGGAAAGGTAGCCATGCTACTAATGTAAAGTATGCCTACTTTTCATTGAAAAATTCAATCGAAAAGTTTGTCTGTAAATATCAATTGAAAAAAATCTCGCAATATTTACCACGAGAAACTGCTGAGATCTCATGAGAGTAAACTCAGAAAGGCGAAATCGGTCTTTTCCGAGTTTATTAAATTTCACCCTAATTAGTTTAATGCTTAGAAGTTCAAGTTGAGTTTCATCACAGAGGCTTATATTTCTTTGAAGCTCTGGTCTTGGTTCCGTTCTGGTTTTGTAAGGCAGGTAGCATCTTTTGGAATTAAATCTGCAGCTCCAGCATCTCCATGACCCTGCACTCTGTTAACTGTATATTTATTTTTTTAGGATCATAGTCACACTCCATGGCTTATTGTTGTAGCAAAGTATTTAGAGAAGTGGCGCAGTGAGGTATGTTTTCTTTTGTTTGCTTCCTTCAGAAATTAGATGTTGTGGAATTCTGGTCTTAATGTTCCATTGTCAACTCTTGTAGAATGCTGGACAAATGCCAAGAAATTATAAAGAAAAGGAAGCTTTCAGAGACCTAATTAGACAAGGTATCCCTCTATTCCTGTAATTATTGATCATGAGAATTTACTAGTTTGAACCTAAATGGATTTTAATGCATGGCAGGCATTATGAAGAATGAAAACGGGGTACCAGAAGATGAAGAGAACTTTGAAGAAGCCATTAAAAATGTGAATACTGCATTAAATATCACAAAGGTATGATAATCTGACACGGGGTTAGTTTGATACTTTGGGGGGAATTCACCATAGTGCGAAGTGAGGTCCGAATCCTTCGCCTCACTTCGCACATTGTGTTATGTGCTCGCTGATGTCCTGCACACGGACATCATCAAACGCTTTAAAGGGATTCCAGTCTCGGCGAAGCGACTCGAGTGCTCTCGCCGAGACTGGAATCCCTTTAAACTTTTCGCTGATGTCCGCGTGCAGGACATCAGTGAGCGCATAACACCATGTGCGAAGTGAGGCAAAGGATCCAGACCTCACTTCGCACTATGGTGAATTCCCCCCTTTATCTACAGTGATTCAAATATGTAATTCTTAAGCCAGACTTCACTAAAGGTCTCAAAAGTCAAGACACATTGTCAAATAAGCTTTAGCTAATAATGATTGATCAACTTATGCTAAAGCTGAGAGATCTCGGATACATTCTGTTTTGAAACCAGCACTGACAGTATCCATTTAACCATCTGATAGATCCGTATGAAAAGAAGAGTAGATAAAAAAAAAAATCTAATTCTGAGAAAGAAAAAAAATCTTAATTTCTTGTATAAAAGAGGCAGCCAAACTGTACCACCTCAGTTATTTTTAATTGTGTTTTGTGTTGCTTACCCAAATTATCAAAATAAAAAAAATGACTGCTCAATCCCAGGTAAGTATACTCACAGCAATAGTAAAGTGTGGGTGCAAAGAGGGGAAGGCGGACTGAAACTTCTAAATAAGCATAAACAGAAAACATATGGATCCTCGGCACTCCAAACGTAAAACAAAAAAAAATCTTCTTTATTGTCAAAGTTAAAACCAGGTAATAAATGCAGTGATGTACACACCAACATTAACACGTTTCAAGCCAAAAAGGGCCCTTAATCATAGTCCAATTAGTCCTTAATCTATTTGAAGAAACACAAAGAGAATTTTACACTATGCTGTTGCATTATAAGCATGTAGTCATTTTATTTGTATTTTCTATAATCTGAGCATTCTAGTTGTATCTCCTCTAACTCTTTTTCCTTTTCCCTAGGTTTCTAGCAACGTTGAAGAAATTTTAAACGACGATCGCTGTATAAATCTTACACAGCAGGTATAATTTATTATTTCTGTTATTCTTGTGTGCAATTTTATTTTATTTTATTGAGACATTTCCTTGTGTTTCTAGTCTAAATCATTTTGGATTTTGGCTCGGGCAGTTAAAGAGTTTATGGCAATGGAAGGAAAAGGCAATTTGCCTCTGAGAGGGACTATTCCTGATATGATTGCAGACTCTGACAAATTCATCAAGCTTCAAAATGTGTAGGTTTTGCAATTAGTTATCATTAGTGTAATCCTATACATATGGAAATTTTTTTTTCACTGAAATGATTCTATGTTTAGATATCGAGAGAAAGCCAAAAAGGACGCAGCAGCCATAGAGTGTTATGTCTCCAAACTCCTCCAGTCAATAGGCAGGGTGAGCTTTAAACTATTCTCCTGCTACCTTTTGACCCACATTTAAAAAAGGCAAACATTGCTTTACTGAACTGTATATTTCATACTGTGCTTTTCAGAATGTGTCTTTTACATTCATTCACTAGTACAAGAAAAAGATTTATATCTGTCCATAGCTTATAGTTCAAACTGCATCATCTTGTCTCTGCAGACTATATTAAAATCTTGTCATCCTTCTTCAGCCCCCAGAATCTATATCGGAAAGAGACATTCGCCTGTTTTGTAAGTCTACACCATTTTATTCGAATTGCATTCTATAGATGGTGATACTGACACACCTAAATCAAATGACATATTTCTGTTACAAATACACAGAAAACAAAACTATGCTGTTGACATCAGCTGTCTGAGCAGAGTTGCTGTTGATCCAAAACCCCCTCTGCTAATTTAAGGTACTCTGGGGTAGTTCAATATTTTTTCACACCATTTGGAATCATACTTCCAAACACAATGGAAGGCTCTCTTTAAGGGGGTTATCCACTAAAGTCCAAATTGTTGCGTATAGGTGCGAATTTGCCAGATAAAGACAGTCGCAATAGGCTGCTACTCTCACAGTCGCATCTTTATAATGAGAATATCATCGCAGTCACAACTTTATTATAGGGAAATTGTCGCAATCTTAACATTAAAAAATTGTCACAACTTTACAATGGGGAAATTGTAGCGGATTTGCTATGAGAATTCGCTGTTTGTGAATTCAACAGTCATATTTGCCCCTTAGTGAATAACCCCCTAATTATATATACTTGATGCACTCTGATTCAGGGATTTTAGCTAGGTACTAAGCATAGAAGGGAAGATGATGTCTAGAAGCTGATTTTTCTTGTATCACTGAAAATGTGCAGAAATGTACCAGAGGTCATTTTCAACCTGTTTTCACAGGAATTAAATGGCAACCCCCATTTAAGGTTCCCAGATCATCTCTTTTAAAGAAAAAAGATGAAATACACATAAATAATCCTTTTAAAGTAGCCAGTTTCATGTGTCTGAACATGTCACAGGGGACAGTGATCACAATCTTTTCATTTAGTACAGAGGTGGGCAATTTTCCCATAGGGCTACATGAGAAATAGGAATGGCTTTAGAGGGCCAGACTACCTCCACAGCACCCCCCTCCCACATTGTGCTGTCCTAGAAGGGGTGCCACTTCCATTTTATCTACACTCCACTACAGGATGAACTGAACATATTAGCACATGGAAAGAAACCATGAAATATGAAAATATTGTCTGTGATATGAATAGTTACAGAAAGATGGGACTGAAACTATTATAACTCCTACCTGGCCCTGGTTGTTTACTTTGTTATATTATTTCTTATATTTATTATATAATATACTATGGAGGTTCTGCCTTTCGTTGATTGAATTACAAATAACATAAATATGCTTTCTGGTACAGGTAGGAACTGTGCCTTCCTCAGAATTGTTCAGTGCCGTTCTATGGCAGAGGAGTATGGTTTGGATACAGCTAAAAAGGATGATATTGGTGAGTAAGCATGTATATATAGCATTTTAAACAGTGTCAAGGTGCATTAAACATAAAGATTAAATAAAGATTCCATGATGTTTTGTGATTTTCCTTATATTAAGCAAGAAAAAGTTAGTCTTTCCTGCATCGCCCTTTCTTTTCTCTTGTGTTCCACGAGGACAAATCTTTTGTTCTTCGCAGAGCTACCATGTGCCCATCCATGTCACCTTTTCTTACTTAAAATGTTTCTTGTATCTCCATCTTGCTGGATTTCCATTTATTTCTACCTCTGCCAAGAATAGCTCTTAATTTGCATTTCCCTGCATAACAGGCCTCATTTATATGTACACAATATATAGATATGTTTTAAACTGAAGAAGAACAAAGGGAGCCAACCATATACAGTATGCATTGTCCTTTTGTTTAGTTCAATGTAAATTATGTCAAACAGCCATACTTAATTTTTTAATGAATTAGATGTAGTTGTTTAAATTGAATCAAAGTATATACATCAAGACTAGATTCAGCATTAACCAAAATAGAATAGATATTAGAATAGAATAGATATTTATTGTCACTAGAAATACAAAGTATATCAAGTGAGATTGAAGATGCGACCATAGTACAGAAATCAATTTCAGATATTAATAAAAATAAATAATTCAATGTATGGATATATAAATACAAGTATAAATATACAGTGATGTAATAAATATAATGAATATAATAATATGCATAATACATACATTCACAATAGAATTACAGGCAGACATAGTATAGGGGTGGGAGTGGAAGAGTGGCAGCAGGGGGGAGAGAAATAGGGGAAGGGGGGGAGCTAGTGACTGAGTGTAGAAAGTTTCAAATTCAGTCTTATAATGGAGTCAGGGAAGAAGCTTTTTTTCAACTTGTTAGTGCGACACTTTAAGTTCCTGTAGTGTCTCCCAGATGGTAGAAGTGAGTATATACCATGATTAGGATGGTATGCGTCGGCGATAATGCTGCGGGCTCTGGACAGGCATCTAAAAAAAATAAAATATTCAGTTACTAAAACAGATTGTACTCGGACCTAGAGATTGGGTTCTAGAACAGTTTTCAGATTACTGCAGATTATAAAATGTGATTGTTGATAAAGGCCTAAACACCATATAACACGGTTCTCCATTTGCTGCATTGTTATACTCCTGTGTCTGGTAATAAAACAGCACAACAAACTGCAAACACTACAAAGAAAAAGGATGCGCTGCTCGGAGTGCCGGCTCAAGACTCGCAAAACATCAATATATCAAATGGACAGAAATCTTAATTCCTTCCATTTCATAAGTCTTTATTCCAGCATGGGTAGTTTACCAGAGTAGATATGGTATCTCAAGCCTAACAGCTCGTTCTCTAGCTTGGGAAACTTTTTACACTTTGCTTCTTAAAATTGTAAAAGGGCTATCTTTAAGTTACCCTACCAATAAATGTGGAATATTCCCCTGATGCAATTCAGCTGAACTGTCTTGTGTTCCATTTTTGTTTTATACGTGAACACCTGGATCGGAATGTTTGCTCATCTGTTAAATGGTATTTTGCACACTGTACTTCCAAGTTGCCCACCAAGTTACTCATCAGTGCACACTGTTTAGAAGGTCATCTATTTGCCCATAAGCCAACTGCACAGTAACCCGCTGATATCTGTTCACATAAATTTTCCCCTGAAATTATATGTAAAAAATGAAGTAGTTCAAATCCTTTCACTGATAATAACACATTTACATTTCTAGGAGCAGGACTACTTCCTGCAACCACATAGTGAGTATTGTATGAGGCATTAGAAGTGGGCATTCTGACCCAGTTCCCACAGAACTCTGATATATTGTTTTTATGGTGTTGGGGGGGACAATTCTTTCTATATAACTACAGATGCCTGTTACAACAGACCTGCTATTAACAGGTAAACTGCTTTATGAATTGAGGTTCTTGGGTCACATTTTTGCAAGTGTGTGTGATTTTATTTTTTATTTTTTATTTTTTTCTCCCCCCCCAGCAAAACAATTTTCATTTGACACAGATTTATTTAATGCTTAATTAGAGGTCTTCTAATGAATCCAGCTTAACAATCAGTGGTTTAATTTGCTTTCCTTCAATTAACCAACTAACCTTTCATCTTTTACATTACTTAACTTTCTACATTGTTTTTAGGCACTGATAAATCAGTTTGTTTTTTTAAATTGTCCTGAAAGAAATGTAAGTCAATGCCTGAAATGCAGCGAAGCTCTGCAGTCAGCGATGAGTGTTTGCTCACATGCTAATTTGGTTCCATGAGGCAATTATACAGTATGCCAGGGTGAAAAGCAAATCCTTTTAGCCATGCAGTCTCCAGAAATGAACATTAGCAGTAGCTGAGTCGTACTAAAGAATGCTGTGATTTTAAACCTAGAAATGTTATGGAATGGAACTGTACACTATTGTAAACTATATAAATATCTATATCTAATATCTAGGATTAGCAACAGCTGTGAAGCAGGAAGCTGCTTGAGCAGTGCAAGCTATAAGCTGGAGTGATGTAAATTTCTCGCTTCAGCATTAAAGTGTCCCCTTGCACAAAGCAAGGTCCATTAAAAATAGTTTTCAAAGTTGATTTAAACTCCCTTGAGCACATTTAGGAGTTAAACCCCCACTCCAAGTAAGGACTTTTTGCCTTACAGGAGTGCCAGTTCTCAGTTTTCAGTTTGACAAAAGATCTAATGGAAGGCTTTCTCTGAAGTCTGGAGGATGTTCTGGAAGGGGTTGGTAATGTGCATAGCTTTGAAGCAGGATGTGCAACAAGTATATATGGATATATGAAGTTCATATGTTAACATCCTTATAATTGGGTTCCCATTTAATGGAGCACTATACGAATAGATAATATTTATTCAATCTTGCAACAAACCCTTGAAGAACAGTAGATAGTAAGGTAAAGGCACACCTACTGTTAAAATACTGGAGCATTGTCCAACTTGGACAAAAACTGATTCTGGTCTGGGCTCTGATTGCCAGTGAGTCACTTATCCTTTCCAGTGCATTCGTCTGAACACTCAATATCACATAAAACAAAAAAGAGGAAGGAAGTGACATGAGTCCATGTAGTGTGGCTACAACATATTTCATGACAACTTTTGGGCAAGGAATCCATTATTAAATGTCTGATAAATAAATACTTATGTTGTACCCCCACTCCATGCATTCGACTCGCTTCTCATTTTTGTTTTATAGGAGCATTGTCCTTTGTGTCAGCAACCTGTATAATGGCCTATCCACAATATATCTCTTACTGAAAACATTTTTTTAACACTGTTCTAATATAGATGTATTCATTTTAATTGTTATAACAATATAACCTTGTAAGAATGTTCATTTTACCTGTAGTGACTGAACAAATATGCAATACAAGCAATCCGATGTATTCAAGTTGTCCCTGCAGGGTGAAAGGGGCCAGACTTTCTGTTGTAAAAATGTAATAATTTCTAAGGACTAAATTAGAAAACTACATCTGTACTATTAACTTTCACTGGTTTGTATAATATTTAATAGGAAAATAACTGTATGACCAGAAACTCACTCTCCTCCCCCCTCCCCCCTCCGCCACGGAAGCAAAATACACAAAGTGCAGACCACAAGTCTTAAATGAATGGAGTTGAAGTGTATTGTTACATAACAATTCAATCTTGTATGATGGGTCCCTTGTTCAGTTTCTTTAATACTGTGTTTGCTCTATTGATTTTAACAGTATGCACGGGGCATGTTATGTAACAAAAGGATTGACATTGATTTCACAGCTGGAGGTTCTGGAGTTGTGGTTTTTGCTTCTATTACAGAGTCCTCTTTCAGCCATACTGATTCTTTTCCTACTAATGTATTTATTTATGGATAAATTTGGGTATTTTTTTAACTATACTAATGGGGGAGAGAAATGCAAATGATTGTTTGGCAAAACCCTCTATTCTGAATAGACACACTATTCTGCCAATTGCTGCTATTATACTTTGCACAGCCTACAGTCATGGCCAAAAGTTTTGAGAATGACACAAATATCATATTTTCACATG